>CAJQZJ010032273.1:6141819-6165424 GCA_907164525.1 Lophiomys imhausi | reverse complement strand
TTTATAGGATTAATAGTTAAGAAATTGTTGGTGTTTGTTATAAGTGAATTTAGTAATAAATAAATAAGTGTTAAATAATAATTTAAAAGTTCAGTTCCAGACACAGGCTTACAGAATGAATCCATAAACAGGAGCCATCATTTTTCTGCATACAAGAAATGTATCTCACTAACAAAGATAATTAATACCTCAGAGTAAAGGGCTGGGAAAAGGTTTCCCAAGGAAATGCACCCAAGAAACAAGCTGGAGTAGCTATCTTAATATCAAATAAAACACTTTCTTTTTTAATATTTATTTATTACTTCAGGTTACATCTCCATCACAGTGTCCTCTTTCTACCCTCCCAATCCCGCCATCCCACCCTCTACTCCCTATCCCTTCCATAAGACTCCTCTGGAGTGGAGTGTCCCTACATAACAGTCCCCTGCCACAGTTCAACAGACATATGAGGGCCAGAGCCTCCTCATACACTGCGGACCTACAAGGCAGCTACACTAGGACAAAATGTGTCATTGACAGAAAACAAAGTCTTTGTTCATGTTCCCTTTGGTGCATTGATTGTAGTATAGTTATCCTGTACTGTATGGCTAAACTCCGATTATAAGTGAGTAGATGCCATGTGTATTCTTCTGAGTCTGGGTTAGCTCACTCAAGATGCGCTTCTCTAGTTCCAGCTATAACGTCCACGTGAGGTGTGGGGAGCCTAGTAGGCTGGTGAGTGATCCCCGTGTAGGGTCTGTTTCTGCCTCCTGTGTATTAGAGTCAATCTTACCCGGCGTCTCTCCAGATGGGAGTTCCCAATTCCCGGATTCAGTGGCTTCCGTGTCTGGGAAAGATGGGGGGAGAACTTTTAATAGTCCTTTGGGGGCTGGGTTTGTTCCCAGCAGGTCTAGTCCCTCCAGTTTCTGCATAGTGTCCAATAACTCTGTGCTTTTTATTGCTATTTTCTCCATGTTCAAAATGCATCCGTGCGGACCTCTGCATCTTGGATCCCCCCGCAAAAATCCTTAATAAAATACTGGCAAACCAAATCCAAGAACACATCAAAAGTATCATACACCATGATCAAGTAGGCTTCATCCCAGGAATGCAAGGATGTTGCAACATACAAAAATCCATCAACATAATTCACCATATAAACAAGCCAAAAAAAAAAAAAAAAAAAACACATGATCATCTAACTAGTTGATGACAAAGTATTTGACAAAATCCAACACCCCTTCATAGTAAAAGTCCTGGGAGAACGGGCATACAAGGACCACACCTAGAAATAATAAAGGTGATATACAGCAAGCCAGTAGCCAACATCAAATTAAATGGAGAGAAACATGAAGCATTTCCTCTAAACTCAGGGACAAGGCAAGGATGTCCATTTTTGCCATATCTCTAAAACATAGTATTTGAAGTTCTTGCTAGAGGAATAAAATACCTAAAGGAGATCAAAGGGGAAAAATTTGAAAGGAAGAAGTCAAATTATCCCTATTTGTAGACAATATGAGAATGTACATAAGCAACCCCAAAAACTCCACCACAGAACTCTGACAACTGATAAATACCTTCAGCAAGGTGGCTGGATACAAAATTAATTCAAAAGAATCAGAAGCCCTTCTTTATACTAAATAAATAAATAAATAAATAAATAAATAAATAAATAAATAAATAAATAAATAAATTGGCAGAGAAAGAAATTAAGGAAACAACACTTCTCACAATAGCCACAAACAATATAAAATACCTGGGGGTAACTCTAACCAAGCAAGTGAAAGACCTATATGACAAGAACTTCAAGTCCTTGACGAAAGAAATTGAAGAGGCCATCAGAAGATGGAAAGATTTCCCATGCTCATGAATAGGTAGGATCAACATAATAAAATGGCCATCCTGCCAAAAGCAATATACAGATTCAATTCAATTCCTATCAAAATACCAACACAATTCTTTATAGACCTGGAAAAGGCAATTCTCAAATTCATATGGAATAACAAAAACCCAGAATAGCCAAATCAATCCTATACAATTAAAAAAAAAAATCTGGAGGTATCACCATCCCAGATTTCATGCTGTAGTTCAGAGCAATAGTAATAAAAGCAGCATGGTACTGTTATAGAAACAGACAAGCGGATCAATGGAATCAAATTGAAGACCCAGAAATGGACCCACACACCTATGGCCACCTAATTTTTGACAAAGAAGCCAAAACTGTACAATGGAAAAAGGACAGAATCGTCAACAAATGTTACCGGTCCAACTGGATGTCGACAAGTAAAACAATAAAATTAGGTCCATACTTACCACCTTGTACAAAACTTAAGTCCAAGTGGATCAAACACCTTAATATAAGGTTGGACGCACAAAATATATTAGACGAGAAAGTGGGTAAAACCCTGAACTCATCAGCACAGGTGACAACTTCCTGAACAGAACACCAACAGTTTAGACTCTAAGACCAACAATCAATAAATGGGAGCTCGTGAAACTAAAAAGCTTCTGTAAGGCAAAAGGCACTGTCATTCGAACAAAATGGCAACCTACAGATTTGGAAAAAATCTTCACCATCCCCACATCTCACAGAGGGCTAATATCCAAAATGTACAAAGAACTCAAGAAATTAAATGCCAAGAAAACCAATAATCTAATCAAAAGATGGGGAGCAGAGCTAAACAGAGAATTCACAAAAGAGGAATCCCTAATGGCTGAGAGATACTTGAAGAAATGCTCAGATTCCTTAATAATCAGAGAAATGGAACTCTGAGAATTCATCTCCCACCTGTCAGAATGGCTAAGATCAAAAGCTCAAATGACAGCACATGCTGGTAAGGTTGTGGAGAAAGGGGAACACTCCTCTATGGCTGGTAGGAGTACAAACTTGTGCAACCACTATGGAAATCAGTCTGGTGATTTCCAGTGAGTGAGTTAACCCATCTATGTTGATAGCAGCCTTTTTTTGTAAAGAATATTAGAGAAATTAGCTTTACCTCAAAACTTAGCTCTACCTCAAGACCCAGTCATACCACTTCTGGGTATACATCCAAATTTTTACTCATCAAATCACAAGGAAGTTTCTTCATCTACGTTCATAGCAGCCTTATTTATAATAGCTAGAAATTGGAGACAACCCAGATGTCCCTCAACCGAAGAATTGATTACAAAACTGTGGTACATCTAGACGACGGAATACTACTCAGCTGTCAGAAACAACAAAATCATGCAATTTGCGGCCAAAAGAATGGAACTAGAGAAGCTCATCCTGAGTGAGCTAACCCAGACTCAGAATGATGCACATGGCATCTATTCACTTATAATCGGATTTTAGCCATACAGTACAGGATAAGTATACTACAGTCAATGGCCCAATGGGAACATGAACATAGACTTTGTTTCCTGTCAATGAGACACTTTGCCCTAGTGGTGCTGCCTTGTAGGCCCCCAGTGTATGAAGAGGCTGTTGGCCCTCATATGACTGCTGAACTGTGGCAGGGGACTGTTATATAGGGACACTCCACTCCAGAGGAGTGGAAGGGAAGTGATAGTGGGTAGATGGTGGGAGGGTGGGTTGGGAGGGATGGAAGGAGGGTACTGTGATGGAGATGTAACCTGAAGTATAAATATTTTTTAAAAAAATTTCAAATGACAGCACATGATGGCGAGGTTGTGGAGAAAGGGGAACACACCTCCATTGCTGATGGGAGTGCAAGCTTGTACAACCACTATGGAAATCAGTCTGGCGATATCTTAGAAATCTTGGAATAGCTCTACCTCAAGACCCAGCCATACCACTTCTGGGTATACATCCTAATGATTCCTCACCATATCACAAGGAAGTTTTCTCATCTATGTTCATAGCAGCCTTATTTGTAATAGCTAGAAACTGGAAACAACCCAGATGTCCCTCAACTGAAGAATGGACTAAAAAACTGTGGTACATCTATGCAATGGAATATTACTCAGCTATCAGAAACAAGGAAATTATGCAATTTGCAGCGATATGGATGGAACTATAGAAGCTCATTCTGAGTGATCTAACCCAGACTCAGAATGATGCACATGGCATCTATTCACTTATACTCGGATTTTGTCCATATAGTACAGGATAACTGTACTACAGTCAATGCACCAAATGAAAAAAGAAAATGGACTTTGTTCCCTGGTGATGAGACACTTTACCCAATGATGCTTCCTTGTAGGCCAGCAGTGTATGAGGAGGCTCTTGGCCCTCATATGACTGGTGAAATGTGGTGGGGCACTGTTATGTAGGGACCCCCACTCCAGAGGAATGTGATGGAAGGGATAGGGGGTAGACGGTGGAGGGTGGGAATGGGAGGGTTGGAAAGAGGACCCAGTAATGTAGATGTAACCTGAAGTAATAAATAAATATTTTTTAATGTATCATACACCATGATCAAGTAGGCTTCATCCCAGGAATGCAGGAATGGTATGAAAATGCATCAATCTAGTCCACCATATAAACCATCTGAAAGAAAAAAAACACATGATCACTTTACTAGATGCTGAAAAATCATTTGAAAAAATCCAACGCCTCTTCATGCTAAAAGTCCAGGAGAGAACAGGCATACAAGGACCATACCTAGCAATAATAAAGGCATATACAGCAAGAAAGTAGCCATCATCAAATTAAATGGAGATATAATTAACACATTTCCCCTAAAATTAGGGGCAATGCAAGGATGCCCCCTCCCCCATCTCTTCAACATAGTACTTAAAGTTCTCGCTACAGCAATAAGACAACTAAAGGAGATCAAAGGGATACAAATTGGAAAGGAAGAATTCAAAGTATCACTATTCGCAGATGAAATGATAGTACACAGAAGTGACCCCAAAAATTTCAACAGAGAACTGCAACAGATAAACACCTTCAGCAAGGTGGCTGGACACAAAATTAATTTTAAAAAAATGGGTAGCCTTTCTTAATACAAAAGTTAAATGTTCTAAGAAAGAAATTGTGGTAACAACACCCTTCACAATAGTCATAAACAATATAAAATATCTACTGGTAACTCTAACCAAGCAAGTGAAAGATCTGTATGACAAAAACTTCAAGTCCTTGAAGAAAGAAATTGAAGACATGAGAAAATGGAAAGATCTCCCATACTCATGGATAGGTAGATCAACATAATAAAAATGGCCATCCTGCCAAAAGCAATATACAGATTCAATGCATTCTTATCAAAATACCAACACTTTCTTTAGGTTTGGGAAATTTTCTTCTATGATTTTGTTGAATATATTTCCTGGACCATGGAGTCGGGAGTCTTCTCTTTCCTCTATGCCTATAATTCTTAGGTTCCGTCTTTTCATTGAGTCCTTGATTTCTTGGATGTTGTGGATATAGTAGTCTGGCTTGGCACTTATGTTCTCTCAGGTATTGTAGGACATCTGTCCAGGCCCTTCTAGCTTTTAAAGTTTTTGGAGAAGTCAGGTGTAATTCTGATGGGTCTGCCATTGTATGTGACTTGACCTTTTCCCTTACAGCTTTTAATATTCTTCTTTGTTCTGTACATTTGGAGTTTCAATTATTATGTGGTGAGAGGAGTTTCTTTTCTGATCTAATCTGTTCGGTGTTCTGTAAGCCTCTAGGATTTTTATTGGCATCTCTTTTTTCAGGTTTGGGAAGTTTTCTTCTATGATTTTGTTGAAGATATTCCCTGGACCTTGGAGTCGGGAGTCTTCTCTTTCCTCTATGCCTATAATTCTTAGGTTCCATCTTTTCATTGAGTCTTTGATTTCTTGGATGTTGTGAGTGAGAGATTTTTTAGCTTTCTCATTTTCTTTGGATGTTGCACTGATTTCTTCCATCGAATCTTCCATGCCTGAGATCCTGTCTTCCATCTCTTGCATCCTATTTTTGATACTCATATCCGTAGCTCCTGTTCAATTCCCTTGATTTTCCATTTCCACTTTTAACTCTGACTGTGTTTTCTTTATTGTTTCCATTTCCATTTTCATGTCTTGAATGGTCTTATTCGTTTTGTACATTTCCTGCTCCCGTTTGCTTGTCTTTGCCTGGAAATCTTTCATTGCCCTTTCCTTTTCCTGTTCAAGTTGAGCCACCTTGGCTTGGAGCTCTCTAATGGTATTATCCATAGTTTTTGCTTGTGAAATTGTGGCTTCTTTGAATTCCTTAATAGATTTAAGTTCTTCTTGAAGGGACTCTATCACTTTCCATAATGTAGTATTGTCATCATTTTCATGTGTTTCTGCTATGGAGAGGTCATCAGAATTGGATAAACTAGGATAGTTTTGTGTTGATGGAGTCATATATTCTTGATTTCTGTTTTTTTCTTGGACCTCTGGCCATTTGGATGTTTTTAGCTGTCTGCTCCCATTGTCTTCTGAGCCTGGATCCACAGGGGGCGCTTTGGTGTAGCAGTCGAATTGCTTGGTGATCTGTCACTGCTTACATGGGGATCTCAGGGTCACTGTTCTTTTAACTGCCTGAAGCTTTGTGAGCTGGTGCAGCCTATTCCCGGGTAATGAGGAATGGCCTGGGATTGTTTCACTGCTCCCAAGTCAGACCTCTCTATGTTGCACACTGAGTGGTCAGCCTGCAGTGGCTCTGGTGGTATGGTCCTGTGTGCCCAGGCACAGATTCTGTGGACTCTGGAGGTCCCCAAGGAATCTGAGAGGGCCCGACTCCATGCCTGATATGTCTGGGCTTTCCAGAATACAGCTGTGGGCCCCTGGCTTCTGGCCTCCACGTTTTGGAGCCCTCAGCCTCTGTGCACCTCCGCATTGAGCTGTCGCCACTCCAGGTGTGCCTTGCCCCCCCCTCCCCGCTTCACTGCGTGCGCCTCTGCCCCACTTCCCGTGCTGCTGCTGCCAGCCCCCTGCAGCGCACGCTGCCACCACCGCTGCCATTGCCATGACTCCCACGGGTCCGCAACCTTTTCTAAATAGCTGTAAGGTCCATGTGGGGTATGGGGTGCCCAGTAGGCTGGTGAGTGATCCCGTGTGGGGTCCGAATCTGCCCGCTGGGTATTAGAGTCAATTTACCAGGCGTCTCTCCCAGTGGGAGTTCCCGATTCTTGGATTCCGTGCTCAGCTATTTAAATGTCCTGAGAAGTTTGTATTTAGCAGCTGAACTTTGGTTGGGAAAGTTCGGGACTTTACTGAAGTCCTGGCAGGAACAATCTGTGAGACTGGACCATCTTAACTAGCCATTTTGAAGTTGTTCTGGATGTAGATTTTTGAGGAAACAGCTGTTGAGGCAGTCTGTGAGGGTGAATCTTCTAGGCTACTTGTCTTGTCTTCTTTGGTGTCTGATCTGTTTTCTTCAGAAGGTTCAGTTGTCCAGTTATCCCTGGACTCCTTAGTTGGATGCTTTTAATCTCCTGGAAAGATAAAAACAGAACCCTGCCCTAATCCTAACTATGAGGTATTAGCTTTTTGACAGGTTATCTTTACTAGAACAAATTGGGTTTTTTAACAATAGAAAAAGTATTATCTTTCAATTCAGAATTTAAAAATTCTTTTGATATTTTTGATATAAATATACTTTTAAGTGTATATATTTTCAGATCACAAAGGAGATTCACTTTGAATTTCAGCTTGCCTTTGGCAAGTGGCTTTTAAACTTAAATCATTGTAAATCCTATGTGCCTGCCTCTGCCTCCCAAGTGTTGGGATCAAAGGCATGTGCCTCCCAATTATTGGGATTAAAGGTGTGAACCACCACCCAGGATCTAAGTTTTTCACTATTTGGAGCTTGCTCTGTGTCAGACTGGCCTTCAATTCAAGGACCTGCATGCTTCTGTCTCCAGTGTGTTGAGAATAAAGGTGAATGCCTCTCAAGTGTTGGGTTTGAAGATGTGAAGCATCACCACCCTGTTCATTATAACTCTAGAATTTAGAAGACAACTAATTCTATAGCAATCCACCTGTCTCTGCTGGGATTAAAGGCATGGCTAACACTGCCCTGCTCAAATATTTCATCTTAGCTCCAAATTATTTCAACTCTTAGAGATTTAGAAGAAAAAATTGTGAACAGGAGTACTAACCCTTAATTTACTTACAATATTTTAAATCTCTTAACTGCATTTTTTAATAATTTATTTTTTATTTCTTCAAGTTACATCTCAATCACAATCCCCTCCCTACTCCCCCTCCAGTCCCACCCTTCCCCCCTCCCCCCCCCCCCCCCCCCCCCCCCTCCCCCCTTTTTTTTTTTTTTTTTTTTTAGTTCACGGTATTTCTTTTTCCCCCCAACAGCTCTCCCTTTCAGTCCAACAAATGGTTCTTTTTCTTATAACTATAAATATAATACAAAACAACAGAAATAAATAGGCCACAATTATGTGAGTTATATGGCTTAGCATACATTCCCAATGTCCAGTCCATATGTATTTGGCACCTGACTTTAACATTCTACTATCTAACCATCTCCATGAGTTTAAAGTTCTATATCTAACTCAGCTTTCATACTAACTTGCCTCACAATTTTAAAAATATCTTCTTAGATCCAGAACACCCTCTTGATTCCTAAACAACTCAAAATTTAACTATGAGACTCTAGCTATCTATTCTTCAACCACCTCAGAGACCTGAGAGGGATAAATATATCTGATTGCATAGGAAGTGCAGGGTCTGCAGCTTCCAAAACTAAGAAATGACATACCAGTGGCTGCCTGGACAGTTCCCATTTTCTCTCCATACATTACAGCATCAATCTTCAGCCGTTTGGCCCCGTTTCTCTGACAGACATTGATTGTAGAGCAGTTATGAAGGACTTACCTACCCTGTCTTGGCAGAGCTAGGCTGTCGACTTACCTGCTTCCAAGTTTTGTCCTTTTTGGACAGCAGTCTGTCTACAGTTGAAGCAAGGGGTTTTTCTTGCCAAGAGAAAGGCTTACCACCAATTCAATCCTCTCCCACTGGAGATTCTTCGATGCTCATCGGCGCGATGAGCATCGAAGAATCTCTTAACTGCATTTTTAATACCAAACAATGAAAATATCCTTTATATATAAGAAGAAAACTTACAAGCCGATATCCAAGAGGGTGTGAGATATGTGGCAACCTGCAGTCTAATATTCTAATATGAAATTAATACCATTTTTCATTTCATCCCTGTGAGGCCAGAATGCTTTAGTAAATTATCATTCGAAAACATTATCTTGTATTTTTATTGTATTTTTATGCTTAGTTAATTGGTTTTTTAATTAATGTGTTTTTCAAGTTATATCTACCTCACAGTCCCCTCCCTCCTTCCCTCCTTCCCTCCTTCCCTCCATACCTCCTTACCTCCCTCCTGAGCAAAACTTCAAACATTACAAATTTATGGATAATGAACATAAATCTCTAGAAGTCAGTTTCACGCCATGACAGCAAAACAATAGAAGCTTCAACTTTAGGGCCTATGATTTCCCAGTCATATTGTTAAACATGTTTAAAGAACCAGACAAGAACTCTCTTCTGTAATTAATGACTCTGTACCAGTAATAAAGTGCTTGATTACCCCCATGACTGACATAACACTATTGCACTCTAAATCTGCACTTAAACTCTAATCATGCTATTTAAAATAAAAACTGTAACATTTTACAGGATAAGTATAAAATTAGTCGATATGTTTTAGGGGAACACCAAGATGCCTAGCAAATGCATCATGTTCATTTATTTTTCTTTTTTTTATAAGCTGTCTCCCTTAGTAAATGATAGCAGTAAACTAGAGGTATGCCAATTGTGTTTCTTAAGTTTTATGGTTTGTCCAAAAGTTTTAATTATTTATGAACTTTATGTATGAGTGCTTTGTCTGCATGTATACTTGAGACCAGATGAGGACATCAGATTCCATTATAGATAGCTATATGCTACCATGTTCTTGCTTGGAATTGAACTCAGGACCTCTAGAAGAACAGAGTGCACAGGATACTTAATTGCTGAATACCTCTCCAGCCCTGCCATATAGTTCTTTGCATAACAGTTATTAGTTATGTGACTTTCTTCCTAGATAAACCTATTTGCCCATACTCTGTACTCTGCCGCTCCATATATTTGTTGTTCTTATTACCCTCTTATAAAATACATGCATTATTATATAAATAGCAGTGATTATTTTATTTTTTGTTTTCTTATCATAGTTTTTATGAGAACAAATTTAAGAATCAGAAGTGATACTTTCTATAATTTATATATTTGAAAGTCCAGATACACAAACCTCACTAATGTTTTCCCAAAGTAAACACATATAAGAAGTGTAGTCTGGACTCAAGTAGGTTAGAGGGCTCTCCATCCACATTATTGTATACTCAGTAGGTAAACTGTCCTACTCAAACACCTTCAGGTTTCTGGCTGTAAATTAAGCAAGTTCACTACTGCAGCTGGCAGTGAGATTCCTCAGTGTAAGGGCTGCTCAGCAGTCCTGTTTCCCACCTCACTTTTCTTGAGAAGCTACTTCTTCCAGGAGCCTGACCTGCTCCTGTTTCTCTCTTGTGATTACTGACTTTGCCTCATCAAACAATTGATAGACGATGAGACAATAAGATCTGAGTTTTTATCTGCATTGGATTGTGACTTTCTTATTGCTAACTTACCAAACTTCCTAGCAGTTGACACTGAGCTTTTGCTGGGTGATGTTTACTTACCATGCAGATGGGAATATCTGAATTCAGTTTCTATAACAGACAGTAAAACCCTAATGTAATAACCTACTATTGTAATCTCAGGACTATGGAGGAACAAAAACTAAATCTCCAGGACTTACTAGTGAGCCAGCACAGCTTTCTCAGGCCAATGAAAGACCCTGACTAAAAAACGAAGATTCATGATCCCTCAAAAAGATGCCTGTGGTTGAATTCTGGCCTTTATACTCATGCACATAAACATGCACCCAAATAAATATACACAAACACAAAAATTTAAAACTTAATTCTAAGGAAACAGATACTATGGTGCTCATTTGTCACAAACACACACACACTGCCCAGTCTTTAAGAATTCAGGCTAATAGCCCTTCTTAGCTACTCCTTATTATGGAAGAAACTGGTACAATTCTGTTTTATTTTTCTTTCTGGGTGACTCTTTTCTTTCTTCTAAAGTTTAACATCGTTCATATAGTGAAATCTTTCTCAAATTGCATTGATAGTCTTTATTGGTCAGAATCTTGCCTCACTAATCCTAGGCATATAATTTTCTCTTTCTTCTAAACATTTCTTTGTGTTGAACCCTGCTTCTTTAGACTGCATTTAAAGATTTCATTCTGATTATTAATATACTGTCCTTATTAATTTTGATAAACATTGTCTCTCTTATTTTAATTCATTATTCTTCATTTTTATGATTAGTTCACTTTTAATCCTGTTTTATTTAGCCTTCTGAACTTCCTTATTTAAAAATTATTGCATGTATATAAAATATTTTCCCTGCATGATATCTGTGTATGACATGCATGCCTGGTGCCCACAGAGGCAAAAATAGTATGTTGGACCCCTGAAATGGGCATTACCATCAGTGTGAGCAGTTATGTGAGTGCTGAGAATAGAACACAGATCATCTGGAAGAATTATCTCACTATTACTACTACTACCCATCTCTGCTGACCTAACTTATCTTCTATTATCTAATTTTTAAACTATTTTTAATTGACTGAATTTTTCTCAGTGAAAAATATGTCCTACTTTATGAAATATTCTGAGACATTAATTGGGCCATTTAATCCATATGAAAAAACTACAGGCAGAACTGACACATTTGAAAATATTTAAGCTAGAGTTCTAGAGATTAATTGACCTGGTCATCTCTACTTGATTGGTAACATAAAACTCATTGGTATAATTCTGCTGAACTAGAAATACATAGGGTGCTACATATTGCCAGTGAGGTGTCAGTTATCTTAAACCAGATTTTCAGTTGTTTCTATAACTTTTTCACTGGGTATTCACAAATAAAATTAGAAATAAAAGTTATTGTGTTTTTTTAACTCCATTACTGATTTCTCTTATGATAAAACACATACCCTCATTGGTTCTGTCCTTATGACAAAGACAGGGCAGACTGACTGGGGTTAAATGAAGTTTTTAAGGACTATGGATAAAGAATGAAAGGAAGAATGAGTATAGACTGTCTTTAAAATGGGTGAAAGATTCTCAGATGAGACCACATAATTGTATGTGTTTTGAAAGTGTTCTCAAAGGTTTAGGTCTCAAAGTGGTAGGATGATAGTGCAAGACAATGGGCATAGGGTAGAGGATCAAACATACCAGAAGGAATTGAACTCTTCTGTTTGACACCACTGCTGCAGGTAGACAGAAGGCAGAGGTGAGACCTACATAGTTCTGAGTCTTGAGCACACAGGTAGAAGAAACTTTTATATTGCTCACACACTGTCATTCAAACAAAACCATGTTTTTATCATTGTGCAATTCATGGACATTCTTGTTTACTCCCAAACTGCCACCTCATCCTTATGACTTCTCCTCACACTCTATCTTCCACTGAATTCTAAAGATCCTATGGACATCTCAACACTTATGCATTTGTCTTCAACTCTAACATAATACCTGACAACTTCTCTCCTCCAGGTAAAATCTGGGTTTAGCTAGGTCACAACTACAACTTATTTGCCTTCTGAGAATGATGAAGAAAATACCGAATATAATAAAACAGTTATAAATAAAGAAGTAAAACAAAAAGCACACTGAACATCCACTCAGGGAGTGTGTCTGTCTGGAATCAGTAGGCTCCTCTCCTGGCTCTCACCATACATTTGAATAGCTAAACCTTTGAACACAGAGCTCATTCATTTTTCAGTGATTCAGTGGGTGGCTGGTTCCTAATGTTCCTAATAGCGTGCCTCTCATTCTTCCCCACAGCATCCTATGAGAGAGGGGGTGATTTTTTAATACTTTCATAATGAGGTGCCTGACACTTGAAAGAGAGCATCTGCTCCACCCTTTCTTGCATTTTCCATATCTACTAATATAGTAATTCTCAATCTGTTGGTCATGGCTTCTCTGGGCTTACATATCAAGTATCTTTCATATCAGATATTTACATTACAACTTATAACAGTATAAATTATATTTATGAATTAGCAACAAAATATTTTTATGGCTGGTGTACACCACGACGTGAGGAATTGTATTAAAAAGTAGCATTGTTTGGAAGCATGAGAACACCTGTACGAATGTTTATTCTTTGTTTCATTCTCTACTACTATTATGAGTTAGCTTGTTAAGTATGTTAATCACAATGGATTACTTCATAGCTCTCATTACTATAGCCATTTCACTTTTTAGTGGAATTTATTATTACCATGTCTTTATGATTGACATGGCTTTTGTTACTCTGCTGTTCATATGTTTCTTCTCCACTGTTGGCTTAGTGGAGCTGAATTACCTTAGTTTCTAGTTTCCTTTACCTATTCTTATTCTCCCATCAATTAAAATTTAAGATTTATTCATTTTATTTTATGTGTGTGGGAAGTGTGTCTATATGTATGCTTGTACCCCACATGTATATAGTCCCCTGAAACTGAAGTTACAAATAGTTGTGAGTCACAGTTTCGGTCCTGGGAATGGTTAAACACAAGGACACTGATATTTTTAATTTTACTAAAGCTTTCCATGCTTGTTACAATGGACTTGTACAGAAACAGATGAACTTTCTGAAAAATGCCATTCCTTTTTCTCTGCCTTTTCTAGAGGCCATCTGCCTTTACTAGAGGCCAGGTTAGAGACCTTGCTTTCAATAAAAGACTTGTGTCCTCATGATTTATTCTAGGGAAACATTGTTAGTCAGTCAATTCTTAATGGTGAATGCATGATGAAATTTTAAGAAGAAACTTCAATTGGAAAGAGATTTGCACTTTGGTGAAGTGCAGACAAGGGGGAAATTACTGAAATACTCCTGTTACACACAGATAACTTTCTCACACAGGTGCACAGTCTCCTCAGTGTTAGTCACATTATTTACACATATGCATGTCATCTCTAGTGGATACTGAGCATACCTTATTATTCTCCAGATAAACAGACACTTGACTTTCTAAGAAGTCTGTGCAAGCTATCCAAAACATGCACAGACCTCCATATCTCTTGTTAGGCCACATGAATCTTGGTCTCCACTTCTGCTGGACTTTGTGATATTTCAGGTAGAGACCTGGATTATCTGTTGAACTAACATCCTTATACATACTTTCAGGAATATAAAATAGATGCCCAATCATCATTCTCAATGATTTTTTATAGAATACATCCCATGTTGAACTGAATTTGAATTTAATTCAGAGGAGGAAAAATAAACTTCCACAGACAAAGATGCAACCCTCCATTCATATTAACATACAAACATCTCAGCATAAGTCCATTGAACATACATGTCTATCATCCCATGACACTCTGACACAGGCACGCTCACCTGTAACTATTGAAATCTTTTTCAGTTTGTGAAGAAGTATGGAAAAATAATTAGCCTGAATTTTGGTAACAATACTTTAGTGATCATAACTGGATTGCCCTTAATCAAAGAAGCTTACACTCACATGGAAGAAAACTTTTTAAAACGCTACATTGTTCCTACCAGAGAACCTGTCTTTAAAAACAAGGGTAAGTTCAATTGGAAATGCTATTGACTTCAGTGGGTTATTAAATGCAATCATGAATTTTCATGGGAAATTGGCAACATGTTTAGAAAGATTCTAGCAATACCTGGAGAGAGGGAGTGGGAAAATTATATGACCAAGATGCATTGCATGTTCATTAAAGTTTCAAAAGAAAAAAAAGCACAGAAAATATTCAGTTTCTAGTAAAATATAACGTATTTATATGATATGTTGAAGGTACCTCAATGTCTGTAATTTTACAAAATTCCTGTAAACCAAACCTTTCATGCAATGTTATGTTTAAAGTCAGCTGGATGCCACATTTCCTACATGAAAGAAACCATCAGAGGACTGACAGTGTCTCCCTGTAGGAGAGACTTGGAGAAGCCATGTGTCCTGCAAACTGACTCTAGAGGTGTGGATAGGAAATAACAGCAGCACCTACCGTAGCCAGACACAATGAGCTCTCAGTGCCCTTTTCCCACTCCAACCGTCTCCTCTAGGAAAATGCATGGGAGCCAACTTCCTTCTGCTGCTCCTCTTCTTGTGTATGGGTCCTTAAATAGCATCATTAAGGCCATCGACATAGGGATCTCTAGCCTTCCAAATAGTGTTAGAACAGACTAGCATGAATACCTAAAGCGATCATTACATCAAGTTGTGTGTTTGAAAATGGAAAATAGGCTTCAACTATATTAACCTATAAAAACTTCACTTTTAGCTATTTAATAATTACTCCTGAAATACTCAGTCATTAATTGTACATCATTGACTTCATTTTCTGCTATGAGAAGCACAGTCATGGGCATAACACATTAATAGTGAGCAGAATAGATAAACATCATTCTCATTGTGTGGCACATAGTATCTGAAGGTCATATTTAAATGGACATAAAACTGCTGAGGTTGTCAAGAAAGACCCCCACTCTTAATTTTCATCATAACAGCAAGAGAAGTTCTTGAGTGGTGTTTTATAGAGAAGAAGATCAAATACTACACATTTTGAGGCTGATTTAGGATGCCAGCTAGAGAACAGAGGAATGATAACAAAGATAACATTTTAAGTTATAATTAAAGAGTTTGAACATTCATGGACACAAAAACAAAAACAAAAAAGACAGGTTATACTCGGGTGAAAGCATTAAAACTCTGTAGACTGAAGTCATTCAATAGAGTACTTACCCCTCATGACATAGGACTCATACCAGCAGAATAGGGTTCTTGGGGGACTATCACAGAGATGGGTGATGAAAAAAGGAGCAATAACAGAAGACAACATGATTAGTGGTATTGACTTGCATTTGGCAATTTCAGGAATATAATTGTGACTTATGTCATACTTATATGACTTATGTGTTGAGTTCAAATTCCTGTAACTGGCAAAGTTTTCAGTCATCTGTATGACTAAGGAGTGTGAGCCTTCTGGGACAAACCTACAGTTACTATCAGAAGAGTTTACTTAAATTATAGAAGTTCATTAGTTTTCCTGAAACAAAATATGATATAAAAGGGAGGTTTTAGACTCACTCTTAAAGAACTCCAATGTTTCAGGACTTGATACAAGAAAATAAAACAACAAAAGTTATAGGAAATATCTAGCAAAAAAACTAGAATGAAAATCTGTAACTGAAGGATCAAGAAGGGAAAGGATTGTTTCAGGAAATAAATGACTGAGTTGATGAAAGAAAACATAAGATGGAGGGCAGGATCTGTGTTTAAAGAGTTGAACATGAACATTCTTCTGAAATGTAGGATATGGTCACCTGCAGGGATAGCATCATATGTGCCCTGAGATAGGATGGATGTTGAACACACCAGCATGTTCTTCCTTGCCCCTTCCCACACCCTCCTTGTGTGTACTTGTCTGTGGGGGGAGGGGGAGAGGAATACACATCACATCGTTCTTAATTTGTTGAGACATTTTTTCATCTTTTAAAGTCTGTGTTTTATAGAACCTCTCCTCTACCGCCCTTTTAAAAAATTATTTCACACTCTCATTGTGGCTGAGTCCCTCCATTACTCCCAACTCCCACCCTCCTTCGTATTCCCTCCCCTTCCCATTTTCTCAGTAAATGGGAGTTGCCCCTCCCCACACAAACCCATTCTAGCTCATCAAGTCATATCAGGCCTAAGAACTATTTCTTCCATTGAGGACAGTCATTGAAACCAAATAAGGGTAAAATGATATGCTATCTAGCAACAGAATTCCTGTCAAAAAGCAGTCCCAGCTCTAGGGAGCTAAACTGAGAATTCACAACAAAGGAATTTCTTTTTTTTTTTTTTCCTTTATTTTTTATTTCTTCAAGTTACATCTCAATCGCAGTCCCCTCCCTATTCCCCGTCCAGTCCCACCCTCCCACCCTCAACCCCCCATCCTCTTCCCTTTTTTTTTTTTCTAACAAAGGAATTTCTAATGGCCAAGAAGCACTTAAAAGAAATACTCAAAGTTCTTAGTCATCAGGGAACTGCAAATCAAAACAACTCTGAAATTCCATCTAATGCCTTACTTGCTTCCCTGTAGAGACAGGCCTTGTTTTATCCATGAGTATGTTCTTGGTACTCATTGTGATAAACAGAATTATATTTTTCTTAATCAATGCAGAGGCTTTAGAAACAGGAACGCTTGAATTTGAACATTTGAATGCCTGCCTACTTGTTGTCTTTCTAAGTTTGCTTTACAATTCTTTATCATACCTCAGTGTTTTACCGATTGAAATGGACATTTTCTTAGTTGGTAATAAACCTGTAAAGTTCCTGTCAGCACAAAATTATATAATACATAAGAAGTACTTACTAAATTATGTGCTCTTGCAAGTCAGCAGACATGTTAGCCACTTGCTTTGAGATTTTCTTTAGACTTTGTGAATTCCCATATTTGCCCTTCATTTTATCAGTACTTGTATCTAATACAGTTTTTCAGGTACTTTAAAGGCAGAATCAAAATGCCATAATACTGAGTCTCTTTTCTCCAGGAATTTTCTTCACCAGTGGACAGACATGGAAGGAGCTAAGAAGGTTCACAATGATGACCCTCAAGAACACAGGAATCGGGAAGAAGAGTTTAGTGCAGCGCTTGCAGGAGGAGGCCCTCCACCTTGTGGAGGCCATAGGAGAGGAGAGAGGTGGGTATTTCACAGGATGGTGCAGGAGGCTCTGGCCATTTCATTCATTCAACAGACTCTTATTAATTGTCTAAAGCTTACCATCGCCTGCACAGTGCTGGGTACTGAGGACTGAACAGGGAACATCTAACCTTGCTAATGCCCCAGGAGTTCTTAAGATAAATACACAAATTGGGCATTAAACAAATTCCTGAACTTAAAGCCTGAGTATCTATGACTTCCCAGATATTGACTAAGTCCTTGAATCATGCCAGGCCCAAGTAAGAGGCTATGGACAGAGCTTTTCATATTGTACTTTACTGTGCGTATTTTATGCCACATAGGGTAGAAACATTATAAAATAAAAAGAAAGAGACAGGAAAGAAAGGAAGGAAGGAAAGAGGGAAGGAAGGAAAAATAAAGAGAAAAGAAAGAAACCAGTATCTTTGAAAGACTCAATCTTTCCCCTTTCCCCACCTCCAGGACATCCTTTTGACCCTCACTTCAAGATCAACAATGCAGTTTCTAATATCATTTGCTCCATCACCTTTGGGGAGCGCTTTGACTATGAAGATAGCCAGTTTCAGGAGCTGCTGAAGTTAGCCGATGAAACCACACGCATGGAGACATCAAGGATGTTATTGGTAAGCACCCTGCCTTTGCATATTTTGGAAAGAATATTGGATTGGGACTGATTCAAAAATAGATTTTTCTTTCTGTTTTTTGGGGGATACTTTGAAGTTAATATATAATGTCATAAAGGTTGAGTTTGATACAGAGTTCTGTACCTAACTCAATTTTTATCCTAACTCATATTAACAACCTTAAAAACATCTTCTTAAATCTAAAACATCTTTTTAAAAATCCTAAACAACTTAAACTTGATTGTAAGACTATTGTTAGGGTCTTCAAACCCATCAGAGACTTGAGAAGGAATAAATTTACCTGAGTACACAGGAAGTGTCGACCAAGCAGCTTCCCAAACTATAGAGATGACAGAGACAGTTTACTGCCTAGTTTGTCACACAATATTTTTTATAATTCTGGAGCATTATCTTCAGCCTTCTGGCACAGTATTTCTAACAGACATATTTGTGAAGCAGGAAATATGATGTACTTGCTTACCCTGTCTTGGCAGAGTTTGGCAGACTATTTTGTCTGTGTCCAAGTTGGCACATTTCAGACAGAATTCTGTCTGCAATTGAAGCAGGGGCATTTTCTTTGCCCAGTGGAAGCCACCTCCTAATGGAGATTTTTTGATGTTCCACCTTCCTCAAATGCATAGGGTGCGGCCAGGAGCTGGCACATCTAAAGAATGTTTAAATTAAAAAAAAAATAACTTAAGTGCCATGTTCTGTAGGTCTCTGAAGATTTTGAAGAGCAACTATCATCTATCTATATGATTCTCTCTATATGTATCTATCTATAGATATTTGAACAGGCAAACTTTGCTTGGTTTTAGCCATTTATTAGCTGTTCAACATAGGATGCATATTTCTGTGATAAAATAGTATTACCTAATAATCCTCAAAGTTTGTAATAGGAGCTACTAAATGGACTGGAAGTAAACATTGCATTTTCAAATGAGTTATAAAGGTCCAGTATCTTATACAAGACACGTAACATAATTATGTTGTAACAAGAATAACCTAATTTTGTATCAATATACAACAATTTATATTAATGTAAGCAAAATTAACCTTATTTTATATCAATATACAGATTTCTATATTATTTCTGTTTTATATTCATGCGTTACCCCTTTTGCTCAACCCCTTTATAACAACAAGCATCCATTACCCAACAGAACAACCAAAACCTATCCACTCCTACCTAATGGAATGGGATGAATTCTCTTAAAATTGCTTTCTCTTGATTTAAGGAATAGGATTCCTTTTAAGGAGGCTCAAGAAAATTTGAAATCGTAGTTAAGTATCCTAGCAGTAACATTTGCTGCCCAATCTATAAATGCTGAGAAAATGCAGGCTTAAATGAAGTCCTATTTGAAAGAGTCTGGAGAAATGGAAGTCATCTGAAGTCAGTAGCTTTCTTGGAAGCTGCTCTGGAAGCAAGCCTTGATGAAACAGCAGTTGAAGCAATCTTGAAGGCTGAATCACCTGGGTTACTTATCTTCCTTAGTGTCTAGTCCTTTTGATCAGTAAACATATAAACTCTCAAAAGTAATATACAATTTTATAAAAAACATTTGTGTTGAATGTGCAGTGAGCACAGATCAATTAAAAATGATTCTTTGCTCTTTGTTTGAGCAGGGGAAATTGTAACCGAACTTTTTAAAATTATTAAATATTTATTTATTGATAACTATATCCACTTATAAAAAATATAAACACTTAACTACTAATCCTATAAATTCCTACAACCCCTATGACCTAACCACTAAACCTGTTGATAACTATTACAACTATTTTCCTAACCTTTTAGAAGGATACATTCTCTGGGTCGGGTCCTCAGTCGTCAGGAACACAGTCCCTGTGGTAGACCCTTTAATGCACTTAGCAGTCTTTTTTCTGGAATACCTCAGATGTAGATTCGTCAGGGTAAATTGGCTATGGCAGTTTCACCTTAAATAAGGCTTGAGGCTTTCTTCTCTCTGGGAGACCCCAGCCTTCTGTAGGCTAACTTATTTCCTTCACATCAACAACTCTGCCACAGTTTCGTTTAGGCCACTGTTCGGACAGGTCAAACCCCTCTAGGCAGAAGTTGAACCACAGGGTTTAGTCCTTGGCCTTTTGCTGTCTTGCTGAGGCTTTCTCTGCTCACCAGCTTCTTTCTGCCTCAGGAAGATCCAGCCATTAATTCACCAGCACTTTCTCCATGAGGACTTGCTAGCATTTGAGCTCTCTAGAATAGGGGCCCCCTTTGGCTCCATGCACTTGTCCTTAAATAGGATCTCTCCTTGTTCCACCTGTTTCAGCTTAATTTGGGCTCCACCCACTTGGCAGCTGAAAACAATGCCAGGCCAAATACCTTGTTTCTTAGTCCATTAAGTTTTTCCTGTTTTTCCTGTCTTCAACCTTGTTTTTTAGTCCATTAAGTCTTTCCTGTTTCCTGTTTTTAGTACACAAGCTGATAAGCTAATTGGTCACAGTCAAGTTGATCTTTTTGCCCCGAATTAAGAGACTGTATCAAAAACCCCTAGATATTTACTAAATCATCTAATTTATATTAACCTAACTCCCTACAGGAAAAAAGCTAGTTTGGACTGAGACCATACTGTAATACAAAATTTCATTTATGTCATATAAAGGAATGACATGGTAAGTCTTGGGGATCTGGTAGCCAACAAGAATTATTGGCTGTGTACAGATATTTCTTCATGACTCAGCCATTTTAAGAGCTATTCCCAATAGAGGGCCGAGTATATACATTACCTCCCTGTTTTTTCTCTTGATTGCTTTCTTCCTGTCTGCAGCCAAGATCTTCAGGAGGTCTCCTCTGCCAAATCTGATTCTTATCACTTTGGGTGGAATCCAAAGCCTTTTCTTTCCTGTTGACATAAATATGAAGCCTCTCTCCCATCATACCATACATTTTACCCTCCAGTTTAAAGTCATTATAAGTATAGGCTGATTAAACTTAGCAGTCCCATTCTTATCTAGGGCTGCTTTACTTTGTCCTCTCTCAATGAGGGTGAATATTATTAACATTGAACATAAACCATTTTTCATGTTGATAAATCAAAGACTGCATGGAATCTAAATATCCATATCCTCTACAATGATATATATTTATTATTTTTACTGAGACAGGGTTTCTAGGGGTAGCCTGGGCTGTCCTGGAGTTGTTCTGTAAATCCATCTTGCCTTAAATTCACAAAGAACCAATCTGTCTCTGCCTTTAATCTCAATAGATTAAAGCCCTGTGTTAATTTGTTTGTTTATTTATATATTAATTAATTTATTTTTAAATATCTTTGTAGCCTTAAAAACATTTATATCTATTTTTAAATCTTTCTACCTTCTTTGGAGATTTGTTTTTTATGGGGATGTATTTATTTATTTATTTACATTTTTATTGACACAGGGTTACTCTATGAAGCCCTGGCTGTGCCTCTGTTTACCAAGTGCTGGTATTAAAGGCATACATTTATCTATTTTTCTCTCTTTTGCCTTTCCCTTTAATTTAATATGTTTCTCTGTAATAAAAATTCAGTATTTTTATCAGTCCATGGTTACACTGTATAGCCCTGGCTCTGCCTCTGTATCCCAAGTGCTGGGATTAAAGGTATGAATTTGTTAATTTTTTTCTTTTTCTCCTTTCCCTGGATATTTGATTTCTATGCAGACATATCTAACCTTTTTGAGATAGGGTTTCTCTGTATAGTGTGGGTTGCCATGGATTTGGTCTGTAGCTCAGGCTGTCCTTGAATTCACAAGTAACTTATCTATCTTTGTATTTGTCTCCCATATACTGGGATCAAAGGCATGTGTTTATTTATGTTTTTACTTTCCTTTAATTTAACTGGATATATCTATCATTCTCTTTTTCTCTTATAGTTTAACATCCTTCCCTGTATTCATCCTTATTTAAAGTCCTTCCAATCTTAGTGTCCAAGCATATTTTTAAGTATATTGAACCTGCTTGAAGATCAGTTCACCTGGGGGAGCCCCCCCATCCTAAGGAGTTTGGCTGGTTGCTCACAGCATTATGTCAGCCCTTTATATAAATTTAAGATTGGTGTATGTTTATCTTTTAGATCAGAAAGGACATCATTATTTATTACAGGCCTATAGTCATATCCATTTCTTCATGTGTCTCCTGGTGGAAGGCTTTCCTCTTTCCAGAATTCCTTACTCTCTACCAGAAAGTCCAGCCTTCCTATTCTTTCTCTGCCCAGTTTCAGGCTGTCAGCAACCTTTATTATCCAATCAGGGATAAGACCCTTCTCCAACAGGGATCCACCTCTGTAGGGCTTGCAGGTACAAAGCACTGTGTTTGACTTTGAGTGTAGTGGATGGCTTTTGAGGATTTTAAGATAAGGAGTGAAGCCATGTATTCACATTTGTAGATGTTCTCTCTAGAAACTATTTTCAAAGTAATCTGAGAAGTCATTAATGGTGGAATCAGAAAAATGATTGAATAGTATGCCAGCATTCAGATAGGAGAGATGCTGGAGTAAACCAGGGAGGAAGGAGCTGAGTTCACAAAAAAAAAAAAAAAATGACCTGTTGCTTCATATATTTTTTTACATGGCACAGTTGAAATACCTGTATATGCAGTGATAAGAGGGAAACCAGACACCAGATTGGACACAAAGTTCCACAAAAACAAACAAGCAAACACATAGACCAAAAAAGCAAAAGCAAAATCAAAACAACAACAAAAATGGAGAGAATGAAAAGATTGTTTAAAGCTATGGAAAAGTTACTTCATTTCTCCAATATTCTCTTATATTTCTTTATAAGCTCTACAATGTCTTTCCGATGATAATGAAATATCTTCCTGGACCACATCAATCATTTTTCAGAAACTGGGAAAATCTGAAATTATTTGCTTCCCAAATGGTGGACAGTCACAAGAAAGACTGGAACCCTGTTGAGCCCAGAGACTACACTGATGCTTTCCTTACAGAAATGGCAAAGGTGAGGAAGATGCTGCCTGGGTCTTCTTAGAAAAAAATTATGGTGGTTTAGAAGATTATAATTGATTTTGTATCATGCTGGCATATATTTCAGAGTATGGCATTGACTAGATTGACTACTAGATGATCCCTGTCTATTGTCCAGGTGAGCTTCTTCTGGGGATGAGGGAGAGTCCATGGCCATGGTACTCCAAGCTCTCATAGGCACTGACATCCTTTGCTATGGCTCATTTCTCTATCTTCAGTGCAACCTTGTAGCATCTTTCCTCTCTCATCATCTGCTTCCATCTTTGCATCTCCTCTCTCTCTCTCTCTCTCTCTCTCTCTCTCTCTCTCTCTCTCTCT
>CAJQZJ010032273.1:6125312-6141809 GCA_907164525.1 Lophiomys imhausi | reverse complement strand
TCTCTCTCTCTCTCTCTCTCTCTCTCTCTCTCTCTCTCTCTCTCTCTATCTGGGACTAGTTAAAATTCCTTGCAGCCTTTTTTGGAGGTGCCTCATTAGTGTGACATCTCCAAAATCTAGGGGATTCTACTCCAACCCAGGATTCACTTTCAAGACTTTTGTTTACCAGAAGCAGAAAGTGCAGTTTATGGTTCCAAGAAGAGAGTCTATATAAAGGTGGGGGAGGTTGTCAGCAGATAACCAGAGCAAGAACCTTAAAATAAAAAAAAAAATCACAACTCAACTACACGCAAGAAACAGAGAGCAAACTGGAAATAGGGCAAGATTATTAAGTTCAAAACTGATCCCGATGACGTACTTCTTCTAGGAAAGCTACATTTCCTAAAGGTTCTATAACCTCCACAGACAATGTGTTAATTTCTATCAAGTGTTCAAATCTGTGAGCACATGGGAAACATTCTTATTCAAACTTCTACAATATGCATCTTTTTTGAGTATTTTTTAATATTTATTTATTACTTCAGGTTACATCTTCATTACAGTGCCCTCTTTCCACCCCTCCCAGTCCCATCCTCCCACCTTCTACCCCCTATCCCTTCCATCCCACTCCTATGGCCATACCACCCTGAATGTGCCTGATCTTATCTGATCTCAGATGCTTCCTTGTTTTTTAATAACAGCATTTTCTGACATATTTCACCATTGTTTTTCTCTATTAAGAGACCCCCTGTTATTATGTAGACAGGAATTTATGTTAACATATGTTTTCTACATTATTATGTCTCCCATATTTATAGTTTAATACACAAATTCTTCAGTTTCTAATTATATGTATGTCTGTGTCTTATATGCACACATGCATGAGAATGCCTGTAGTGGTCCAAAGAAGGCATCGGATTCCCAGTGCTGGAGTTACAGGAGATTTATAGCTAACTAGTATGGGTACTGAGAACTGAACTCCTGACCACTAATAGAACATCTGGTGCTCATAATCACTGAGCCATTCTTCAAGCCCTGCATTAATAATTTATAATCAAATGAAAAACAAAAGAATCCTGGAGTCTTAGCACCATGAAGCTGCTACATCAGACCTTGAATGAGTCTAGGAAACAGAAGCAAATCCATTTTTTGGAAGTAAAATCTTGGTCATAGAATATATTTTAGCATGAAGATTGGACTCTAGAAGATGCAAGTCAGTCTCATTATTCTTTTGATAGAGATCCTCCAATAGCTGTCCACTAGAATGGAACAACTACCCATTTCCTTAGTAAACCAAGAAAACTAGATTTTCCTGGGTCCCTGACTTCGTTTCCCATATTTACCTCCTCATCAGAGCTTTTGCCCCTCCTGATTTTGTTCCAGAAATGTTTCCCACCATCCATGGCTCCAGATATTTATAGGACAGAATATGCATCTTTGATTGCCATTTAAAATGCACATATGCCTGGATATTTATGTTTTAAAAACCTTGAAATCTAATGAGGATCAGGTTTGACTTCTTTAACAGAGGCTCCAGAATATCAGCAGATTTAGATGATAATTATTGAATCTGTTTATTTTGCAATATGCACAGTAGCCAATTGATAGGACTAACCAGAGTATTGCTGGACCATGAATAGATAAACCATGACATACATGAGCTAGAGAGGAAACTTAGTCATGCAGAAAAGAACTGTTGATATGTACTCTAGCATAGATGAGCTTTCATGACATGGTGCTAAGTGCAGTAACCAACTGTAAATTAGTACAAACTGTGAAATCCCACTCAAATGAGTTATCTAGAGTAGTAAATTACCTATAAAAAGTTGAATGAAGAGGGGAACATAAGTGCATTTAATAGATTTGAGGGTTCAGTTTCAAAGAAAATTCATTGACAGTTATATTCAGAATAATGTGAGCATACTTAATGATTATTGATTTATACACTTTGAAAATTGCTAATGTTTACCTGAAGTTGGTAGAATACATAATTAATCATAATTCCTGAGATTCCTAGGCAAGAGTAGTACAAGTTTGAGAATATATGTATGTAAAGGAAAAGCCTACCTCAAAAACAAAGCATGGCTATTGTGATAATTTTTGTTGCATACATATGTCAAATAAAATATTTACAAACTATAGTACACTGATAGACTTTTATTTCTCTCACAGAAGAAAAGTCTAAACTAAATCCTGTAACAGGCATATTATTCCAAATTCCTTTAAGCTGTTACCGAGTTGAACTGGGACTGAGGTTCAAGGCTCTCTAAGGTGGCTCCCATGTATATGACTGCCTTTCATGTACAGAAGAGAAAAATGGAAAGTAAGCAGGGAGTCATCATTTCAGATCTAGTTGCAGGTTAAAATATTGTGTCTATGTTCATTTTATAGAGCAGAACACAGCCACATGCTCATATTGACTCCCAAAGAAATCTAGGAAATTAAGTTTTATGCTAGAGGCCTGTCGAATCTCTATTATGATAGAAAATGAGAAAACTACACAGGAGACACTAAGCAGTTTCAATTGTTTATTATGTGTATGTAAGTTCATGTATTTACCAAAGCTTACTTAAAATAACTCCCATTTATTCTTGGGGGTCACATGAGGAACCTGAGCCTGGAAGAATGTAAGCAGCTTCCATAGCAACAGTGTCCACTAACAATTGGCGAAGTACTATCCACTCTGATACATGCCCTTGCTAAATCACAGTCTAACGATATTCAGCAGTTTGTGTCCTCCCAATGGACTCATTTCATGAAATTCAGTTACCAGTGGAATGGCGTTTGGAGATAATTACCCTTAAGAACTGCATTAGTGCCTTTTAAAGAGATACCAGAAAGGTCAGTAAGATGGTTCAGCAGGTAAGGGTACTAGCTACAAGCCTGATTTCCCGAGTTCAATCCCTGGAACTCAGATGGCACAAGAAAAGAACTGACTCCTACAAGTTGTCCTAAGCACTTCACTCTTTCACTCTGGATCATGTGCAAGTGCACATAAATATAAAATACAATATCGTTTATAGGTTTCTTTTTGTTTTTTTAAAGGTTTATTTATCAATTCAAGTTACATCTCCAACACAGTCCCCTCCCTCCACTCCTCCCTGCTACACCCTCCTAACCTCTTCCCCCTTCTCCCAGAACTCATAATTCTTTTTTTTTGAATAATTCAGTCACAATTATGAAAATTATAAGGTATAACATACTTTTCCAATGTCCAATCCATACATATTTGGCAACTGATATTAATATGCTATCATCTATCTATCCTCATGAGTTTAAAGTTATATGCCTAACTCAATTTCCAACCCAATTTGCATTATCAATTAAAAACTTCTTTTTAAACCTACAACGTCCTTTTAATTCCTAAAAAAAATAAAATTTAACTGTGAGACTATAACTATCTAGTCTTCAACCACATCAGAGACCTGAGAAGGATAAATATATCTGATTATACAGGAAATGCAGAGCCAGCATCTTCCAAAACTAAGAAATGACAGAATACTGGTTGCCTGGACAGTCCCCAATTTATCTCCATATATTGGAGCAACTATCTTCAGCCTCTTGACCAGTATCTCTCACAGACATTAATTGTAAAGCAGGAATTGTCTTGGCACAGCTAGGCTGTCAACCTACCTGCTTCCAAGTTTTATCTTTTTCAGACAGCATTCTGTCTACAGTTGAAGCAAGGGATTTTTCTTGCCCAGTGACAAGCTTGCCACTAATGAAACAATCTCCAAATGGAGATTCTTTCATGCTCATCCTCTACTTGGAGTAGATTACAGGATGATGTCAGGAGCTGACATGTCTCAATATCAAAACCTCTTAAGTTAAGAAAACTTCTTTGCATGCTAAATGTCCTGGAGAGAATGGAGATACAAGGAACATACCTAGAAATAATAAAGGCAATATACAGCAAGCCAGTAACCAGCATCAAATTAAATGGAGAGAAACTTAAAGCATTTCCTCTAAACTCAGGGACAAGGCAAGGATGTCCACTTTTGCCATATCTCTTCAACATAGTACTTGAAGTTCTTGCTAGAGCAATAAGACAACTAAAGGGGATAAAGGGGATACAAATTGGAAACAAAGAAGTCAAATTATCCCTATTTGCAGACCATATGATAGTATACATAAGTGACCCCAAAAATTCCACCACAGAACTCTGACAGCTGATAAACACCTTCTGCAAGGTGGCTGGATACAAAATTAATTCAAAAACATCAGAAGCCTTTCTTTATACAAAAAATAAATGGACTGAGAAAGAAATTATGGAAACAACACCTTTCACAATAGCCACAACAATATAAAATACCTGTGGGTAATTCTAACCAGCAAGTGAACTACCTGTATGACAAGAACTTCAAATCCTTAAAGAAAGAAATTGAAGAGAACATCAGAAGATGGAAATACTCCGATGCTCATGGATAGGTAGGATTAATATAATGAAATGACCATCCTGCCAAAAGCAATATACAGATTCAATGCAAATCCTATCAAAATACTACTACAAATCTTTATTGATATGGAAAAGGCAATTATCAACTTCATATGGAATAACAAAAAACCCAGAGTAGCTAAATCAATCCTGTACAATAAAAAAAAAAAAAAAAAAAAACAACATCTGGAGGTATCACCATCCCAAATTTCAAGCTTTACTACAGAGCAATAGTAATAAAAACAGCATGGTAGTGGTATAGAAACAGACCAGTGGATCAATGGAATTGAATCAAAGACCCAGAAATGAACCCACACACCTATGGTCATTTAATTTTTGACAAAGAAGCCAAAACAGCACAATGGAAAAAGGACAGCATCTTCAACAAATGGCATGGGTCCAACTGGATGTGGACATATAAAAGAATGAAATTAGACCCATACTTATCACCTTGCCCAAACTTAAGTCCAAGTGGACCAAAGACCTTAATATAAGGACTGACACACTATATCTACTAGAAGAGAAACTGGGTAAAACCCTCAAACTCATTGGCACAGGTGACAACTTCCTGAACAGAACACCAACAGCTCAGGCTCTAAGACTAACAATCAATAAATGGGACCTCATGAAACTGAAAAAATTCTGTAGGACAAAAGACACTGTCATTCAAAGAAAACTGCAGCCTACATATTGGGAAAAGATCTTCACCAACCCCACATCAGACAGAGGGCTAATATCCAAAATTTACAAAGAACTCAAGAAATTAAATGCCACGAAACTAAATAATTCAATAAAAAAAAATGGGGAACAGAGCTAAACAGAGAATTCACAAAGGAGGAATCCCTAATGGCTGACAGACACCTAAAGAAATGCTCAGTATCCTTAATCATCAGAGAAATGCAACTCAAGATGACTCTGAGATTCCATCACACAACACTTAGAATGGATAAAATCAAAATCTCAAATGACAGCACATGCTGGTGAGGTTGTGGAGAAAGGGGAACACTCCTCCATTGCTGGTGGGAGTGCAAGCTTGTACAACCACTATGGAAATCATTCTGGCAATATCTTAGAAAACTTGGAATAGCTCTACCTCAAGACCCAGCCATACCACTTTCTGGGTATGCATCCTAATGATTTCTCACCACACTACAAGGAGGTTTCCTCATCTATGTTCATAGCAGCCTTATTTGTAATAGCTAGAAACCAGAAACAACCCAGATGTCCCTCAACTAAGGAATGGATAAAAAAAAAAAAAAAAAAAAAAAACCTGTGGTACATCTACACAATGGAATACTACTGGGCCATCAGAAACAATGAAATCATGCAATTTGCAACTGAATGGATGGAACTAGAGAAGCTCATCCTGAGTGAGCTAACTGAGACCCAGAAGGATGTACATGGCATCTATTCACTTATAGTTGGATTTTAGCCATATAGTACAGGATAACTATACTACAGCAATGCACCAAAGGGAAAAGGAACATAGACTTTGTTACCAGTCAATGAGACACTTTTTCCTAGTGGTGCTGCCTTGTAGGCCCCCAGTGTATGAGGAGGCTCTTTGCCTTCATATGACTGCTGAACTGGGGCAGGGGACTGATATGTAGGGACACTCCACTCCAGAGTATTGGGATGGAAGGGATGGGGGTGGGAGGGGCGGGACTGGGGGGGGGTGTATGAAAAGAGGGTACTGTGATGGAGCTGTAACCTGAAGTAATAAATAAATATAAAAAAGAAAACTTCTTTGAATGCCAAATTCTGCAGATCTTTTGATGTTTTTGAAGACCACCTATCCACCTCCATATATTTAGATAAGTAAATATTGCTTGTCTCTGAGCAACTTGATTTCCAGTTAACTTAGAAAACCTCTGTGATGAACTATGCTAGTACCTACCCAAATTGCAGTTTGAATGACTATTAGTTTGCATCTCTTAATTATCCTCAACAATTTGTATTAGTTGCTATCAAAAGGTCAAAACTTCACATTGCATTTTTAAGCGTTACCTATGTACAATTCCTTATAAACGGTAAACCTTCATTTTCTATCAATATACTAAGATAAATACCAATGTAGCCAAGTATAATCTTAATTTTGTATCAATATACAAAGATATAAGAGCATATTCAATAATATGTCCATTTTTCTTTATCATTCCTATATTATGTCTATATCAAAAATTTTAAGTCTTTTTTCTTTTTCTTTTTAAAAAACAGGAACCAAACAGATTCCCTTCTCCTTAGGACATTGGGACACAGCAAAGCTCTGCCATCTAGGGACAGAACCTTAATCCTTATCAGATAAGTCTGCTGTTGCCTGGACTGTAGATATCCCAGACTCTTAAACTCTGTATGCTAAGTTTTTACTTTTTAGTAAACCATTAGATGAAAAGAACTTATTTGCAGAAACCTGAATGGGGAATACGATGAACTTAGCCATGCTGATCATAGCTATTCAATTCAGCATAGGTAGAGATCTGTGGATATGTTACAAGCACAGGAAAAGTACAGAGTTGGTTGTTTTTCAAAGCAGTTCTTTGGGGATAGGAGGAACATGCTGTTTCTTTGTAAACACAACACTGGGTGAAATATAAGAAGATAAAGAGACAACTTCTCTGTCTTCAGAGGAAAGCAGTAAAGTCTGAAGCTAACAGAGACCCCTATCTGCTTGCAGAAAAAGTACAGGCTGAGATTGATGGCGTGGTTGGACATGGAAGGCAGCCAAGCACAGATGACCGAGACTCCATGCCCTACACCAATGCTGTCATCCATGAGGTGCTGAGGATGGGCAACATCGTCCCCTTGAATATTCCCAGAGAAGTAACAGCCGACAGCACATTGGCTGGATTCCACTTGCGGAAGGTAACTATACTCTCAGCTTCCAATCCCCAGTCCATCCTTAGCATTATCTGAGGAACCCAAACATAAAAGTAACATGTATAAAAGTAACATTATTTCTGAACAAAGACATCATTTTAACAGGAAGAGAGATATTATTCATAACAAAATGTGTTTAGTGATATTTATATGTACTGTGGAGAGTAGAGAAAGGAAGATTCCTTGGTCAAATTTGCTCAAAGTTGACTTTATTTGCTAAAGAGCATCCTTACATATTCCTTTCCTAATTTGATTGCACAGGAGTCAGTATATATTTGCCATAGGTGTGCTCACAGGTGGTTTTCAGTTTTGCTTACTCTCCCATAGTTGAGAACTTTCTATCTCACAAGGAAAACCAGTCTACAGTGAAATATTAATTAAAAGAAAGGGAGAAGAAAAAAAGCAGATAGTTGTCAAGCCAAATTACTGAGAATAATTATTCATTTTAAAATGTCTTAATCCCAATTTTATAAGTATTGGTCCCCACTTTATATATTAGAGAGATGAGACTCAGTGAAATAAAATTACATAATGTCTCTCTATGATAAGAGTTGGGATCTGAGACTAAATCTGTTCTAATTATTTGTACTGCCCATGACATACTACATTAGACATTAAAAGATCTCCCTTAGTTCTTTGTTCATGCATCCCTCTTACATTCCCTCTGTTTGCAGACTTAGCTTAGGATCTATCCAGGATTTCTGCAAACAGCTCTCCCGACCACAACACACTCTTTCTGCTAAAGACACACTTTCCACTTTGTCTATACACAGTGTACTGAATAAAATTAGACATTTCTTGACAGTAACAAAATAAATGCCTGATATTTCAGTTAAGCATGGCAGCAAAGGATGCAAATGAAACACTTTCTGATGGTGGCCAAGAAGCAGAAGGAAAGCCTGCAGCAGAGTATCTCCCCATCCCATTTATTCCACCCAGTTCTTCATTTAGTCGATGGTGTTACATAGTCAGGGAAAGTCTCCAGCCATTATATAATGTTCTCTGGAAATGTCCACATGGCTACTATCAGCAGCGTTTTGTTGTAATCTCCGAGACAACTATCAATCACCAGAGTCCAGAATCAAGATTAACTACCACAAGAAGCCTCTGTGGATTTGTAAAACTTTGTCTTACATCCTCAGAATGTGTTGTTCTCCAGGAAAGTCTTCAGAGTAGGGATCAGAAGAATCTACAAAGGAAACACAGAAACAACCATCTATTTAAATCCAGAGAAACTGACCATCTTAACATATGTCACCTGACAGTGATCGTCAACGTCAACTCTAAGAGTGGTTCTAGACACTGACAATCTAACTACATAATATGTAAGGGAGGCAACGAGCCATGGCTTTGACCTCATATGGACCTAGTTCCAGAACTGGCTGCATCTCTGCCCATTGTGTAGTTCCAAGAAAATTGTTCATCTCTCACGGCATTGATTCTTAGATCTCTAAAATACAGTGGAATCCATTATGCAGAATAATGTTCACACAAAGAAGGATCATGGATGCAGAGCTTCCCACTTCATGTAGCCATCATAGTATTTATTTCTTATGTTCCTGAAGATTTTCTGTTTGTAAAACATCATGAACAAAATAAGTACTAAGTGCCAGTTATAAATTATGAGAATGTCCAGAGGAAGGCTGTTACCAAATTTTTTAAATATTATTATTTATTTACTAACAATATTCATTTATAACAAATACCAACAATTTCTTAACTATTAACCCTATAAATTCTTACAACCCTTTAACCTAACCACTAATCCTATTGATAATTATTTTCCTAACCTTTTAGAAGGATACAGTCTCTGGGGCAGTTCCTCAGGCGTCAGGAACACAATTTCTGTAGTAGACCCTTTAAAGCACTGGGCAGTCTTTTTTCTGGAATGCCTCAGATGTAGATTCGTCAGGGTAAGTTGACTATCACAGTCTTAAGTTAAATAAGGCTTAAGGCTTTCTTCTCTCTGGGAGACCCCAGCCCCTTAGCATCAGCAAATCTGCCGCTCTGCTTCAGAGTCCTTAAAGCAAGCCACAGTTTCCTTAAGGCCACTGTTCGGACAGGTCTAACCCCTCTAAGCAAAAGTTGAGCCACAGGGTTTAGTCCTTGGCCTTTTGGTGTCTTGCTGAGGCTTTCTTTGCTCACCAGCTTCTTTCTGCCTCAGGGAGATCTGACCATCAAATGATGATCAGCACTTTTCTCACCAGGACTCTCAGAGCTCTCTAGCATCTAGCATCGGGGGGCCTCTCTTTTTGATGGGGCTCCATGCACTGTCCTTAAATAGGAAGAACTCTGTTTCATCTTAATTTTGGCTCCGCCCACTTAGCAGCTGAAAACAATGTCAGGCCAAATACTTTGTTTCTTAAGTCCATTAAGTCTTTCCTGTTTTCCTGACTTCAACCTTGTTTTTTCAGCCCATTAAGTCTTTCCTGTTTTTCCTGACTTCAACCTTGTTTTTCCACAAGCTGATAAGGTAAATCCTCACAGCCAAGTTGATCTTCATGCCCTGAATCAAGAGACTGTATCATATACTTACTAAATATTTTCTAAATCTAATTTAATTTATCTAACTCCCTACAGAAGGCACCCTGGTTCTGTTTAGAGGTAGACAGGCTAGAGTGAGAAGCAGAGCCTGGGGTGGGAAACAACAGAGGTTCTAAAGGAAAAGATGCTAGTGCTGAGAATAAAGAAGCATCAGTCATTTGACAGACAACACAGGGTCAGAAGACTGTTCATGACAAAGAAAACAATGTTTGAAGCAGATTAGAATGAATGGAAAACCGTGCTATTAAAAAACAAAACAAAAACAAAACAACAACAACAAAGAGAACATATGGCATTCCAGGCAGTGGGAGAAACTGGCCCTGGAAAATCAAATAATGCCTCTTCATAGTAAGACTGATAGAAACGTTCCACAGAGTGGGTAATGTAAAGGATGAGAGGTGGGAGTGTGGTGTGGTTAAGTGGTACTCATGACAGACTTCATTGTTGGCTTAGAGCAGATGTGGGTCTAAGAGAGCTAGAGGGCAGCCTGCGCTAAGGTGACAGTGGGAAACAGAAACTGACATGACAAAATCAAGAGAGATTGAGAGAATGGTTCAGGTGATAGAATGGGGTCTATGAGTCAATGTGAGGTAAGTATTCACACTGAGGAACCCGGTACCATACCAGGGAGCTTGATGGACCAAGTTTGCTTACTCTGCATACTTGATGTGTTCCTAACCCTGCTAATAGATTGGTTCACAAGCTCCATACTGAGGGCTAAGAAGAAAGAAGCAGAGATGGAAGACATTATTTTCTTTTGCAGATCTTTCTTATTCCTCACTATAGGATGTAGCTGTGTTGATGGTTATTCAATGTTTGCCTCATTATCTTCGATTGAATGGTCACATGTCTGCTTTCTATCACATGCTGAGCTTTTTCCACAGAATAGGACTTTGTAATAAGGAGAAGTCTAATGGCCCTGGAATATTCCAAGGGCACACAATCCATCATTGATCTGACCTAAGGTTGTGATTTGGTGGGGAGCTTAGGGTGTGAACAGGAAAGTGAACTTCAGAGCCCCCATCCCTTGTCTGGGTCTGTTCCACAAGTCAAGCCTTAAATCCTTGCTGTCTTCTTTAGGGCACCAAGATCATTACCAATTTGACTGCTCTGCATAGGGACCCCAAAGAGTGGACCACCCCAGAAGCCTTCAATCCAGAGCACTTTCTGGAGAATGGAAAGTTTAAGAAGAGAGAATCTTTTCTGCCTTTCTTAATGGGTGAGTGGTAATGAGAAGTAAATAGATCAGAATTCTACCTCATCCTGTCCCTTCTCTTCTGCCTAGAGACCCCCTCTCTAATTTGAACATCATCTCTGTATAGCTCTATAAAGTGCAGGTCTGAGGTGTTGTTTGCAGCCCAGTGTTCTCCATAACTAGCACTATTTCATACCATTCCTATCTCTCATGCTCTCGCTTACCTCAGATGGAGAGTGTGGCTTCCATTGCTTTGTTTACCATAACACTAAAAACAGACACAGTCTGACTGCCTCTTCATTATAAAGAAATCTGAATACCTGCAATCTTTTAACAACCTTTACAAGTCAAAATTATTTTTAAGTAATGAGCTCTCAAATGTAAATATCTCAGATTTGTAATGAGATGGGAAGGAGGCATGGGACAGTGGCTACCTATTCACTGCAATGGGAATATCAAACAACAGTTTTTAACTGTCATTTGCATAAATGGATTGGATTCTGTCCTGTACAAGAATTCCTTGAACAAGTAAGCCTTTAGTCTTTTAATGATTCTAAGCATGAATTTACAAATCTAGTTAATATTTGGGTTGTGCAACTTGATAGTCAGGGAAGGGTGTGTAATGATGACCCTCTTTCTTGTGTTGTCTCTCCAGGTAATTATGAGCAAGTATTTTTAGTCTCACAATTGTTGAACCAGTCACAAACTGTCCTACTGTATTACAGTTACTGGCTTTTATGCATTGCACATATGTTCACAAATAATTTTGCATTTCCTTAGTTCTATAACCACACTGAGCATATGTTACATGTCAAACACACACATGAGAGCATGAAAGTAGTGGAACAGACGATGAGGCAGAGCTGCTCCTTGGAGCATGTGTGTCACTGCAGCCTTTCCAGTTGGAATCAGTGAGCACTGCAGAGATGTGGGCACAGACCTAGTCAAATGTGCTGCAGCTGTACCTCAGTGTTGAGCAGATTTTCCTCACACTGAAGCTTGTCTTTTCCTAACTCTGTCTCCAGAAGGTGACTAAATGATAGAAGTGACACTGTGGAATTCTGGGTTTCCCTGGTGGTGTCATTCTGGAATTGCTTCTGTTCACTTTACCTTTCCCTGCACTTCTGTGTCACCTTTGTTGGCCTTTCACAATTCATTTTAATAGGAAATCAGACTGAATACAGGACATCTGTCCAGTCTCCATGTTTACACGTAATTACAAAGATCTAAGTACAGCTCAAAATCTCAGCTATGTACTTCATATACTCTAAATCCTTTAAGTTATTGAATCAGATCCTGAAAGTGTAGAAATATGACTCTTTTTACATTCCACATATGTGTTTTATGTGTGTTTTCTAGGACAGAACCAAAGAAGCTGAATGTGAAGTAAAGGTTAGTATATCCCCATAGGTTTCATAGGAAGAAGATCTTCTACACAAAGTGAAGCCTGCGTACATGCATTCTCTTCATATTGAAATATCATTTCTCCATAGTGCCTTCATTTATCATCCCTGTAATTTTTCTCCTATCCACACCAGCTGTAAAATAAAAACAACACACAGAGACTCACTAGTGCTTTTATGGATTTGGTGAAGGAAGAGTGTCCAAGGATCCTTTAGCCCAAGTTGTGTTTGTCGGATTTCCCTCACTGAATTGGTATGTGAGATGAACAACTTCTTAGGATGAAAATGTGTTTAGCTCATAGTTACAATGATCTGTCTATGGTCAGCTGACCATGAAACCTATGCCTGAAGTGACATAGAGCATTTATTAGAAGTGTTTGGCTGAAAAATAAGACCATCTCATGACAGCCAGAAATCAAAGAAATGATGCTACCAGATTGTGGGTATGCCATTATGGACAGGTTCAAATGACCTACCTTAGACACACACCTACTTAATTATCTACCATTTCCCAATAATGCCACAGTTGACAACCAAGCCACAAGATGGAAATTCTTGTGAACAAATGAAGAAAAACTAAACTACATACATTCATTTTACATACCCAGATTGATATCCTCATTCTCACTCAAACCACTCTGGTAGTCAAGATTACCCATCACACAGGCCATGCTTTCAGTCTGATGATGAACAACAATTTCCACCCATGCAGCCACACTCAGGAAGAGAGAGACTATTTCCCAGAATTGCCAATGAGGAAGTCTTAGGTTCATGGCCAAGAGTGCTTTAGGGATAGTCACAGAGGGGGTTGCAGAGAGGTCACGGTGCTAACCCCGGCTTCTAGCTTTGCATATCATGGTATGTGGATGCTTACAGGAGAACCTTATGAATTTAATAAGTTGCTAGTATACATGTTACTCATGACAGGGAACAGGAAGAACATGGAAAGAATAGAGATGAATAAATCACAATAGCAAAAAGCACAGATGTAAAGTAAGATCTGGGCATCCTTGCAACTCATCTGTGTTTACTAAGCACTTCTTCAAATCTGTTTTCATTTTATTTCCCCAGAAACATGTATTAGGCAGATAAAAATGTGGAAATATGCATGTGTCAGAAAATTGTAGAATTGTCAATGCCACTGAAATCCAGTGCAGCTTCTTATATATTAGTCTGCAGAGAGTGACACATCCTATCATTTCTGCTACCATCTCCTTGTTGGAAACACCCTGAAGACAATGGAAAAGATGTCCAAATAATAATAATAGTGTTGTCTGAATCCTCATATAAGTATCCTTGCTTTACTCTCTATAAAGTTCTTTTTCCAAAATGTTAAAATTTTTCAGTCAAAAATTATTATTTTGAGATAAAGAAATATATTTTTTGGAATAAAGAAAGAAGAGTAGTCAGCTCACTTGGTAGCATAGAACATAATTTAATCTCCAGAACTCACATAAAAACAGAGCATGGTGGCATGCACTTGAAAGGAGAGTCTCTTGAAAGTCAGTGACTTGGCCTACTTGGCAAGGTCCAAAGAGTTAGGACACTGTCTAAAAAAGGTGGTGGGTATGCAGATGAAGAACAATACCTTTATCTGTCCTCTGTAATCCACATTCTTCTGTACATGTGTGTACATATGATAACCATACATATGCACAGTCACATCCACACAAAGAGGGATAACGGGTAGTTTAGAGCCTAGGTGGAATGCTGTAGTGCTATTGGGATACTTGATGAGGATGCTCACTGAGGAAGAGAACAGTAGAGTGCTAGGGATGTCCTAGGTCAGGGGTCACCCATGTGAACACAGATATTCAATAGAGAGACTCAGGAGATAGGTAAAACAATGAATATAGTCACAAATACATGTATTTGTACAAACACTTTAATGCATATGCATGTGTGTGTGTGTGTGTGTGTTGTGTGAAGTGATGTACAGCAATGGCTCCCAGACTTGTGAGAATGCTTCATGTCAAGGTCTTACTTCTGCATATCAATATTCAATGCAAAGAACCAGGACACCTGGCAAAATGACAGTTTCCTGAGCTCATAGAGTGAAAACACAAGGCTGAGACATATTGGGATATCAAAGGTCATGAAATGTCGCTTTGAATCAGGTTTGAAAGCCAAATCAGGAAGATGTTAAGACATAATCAGCTGGACACAAAGCCCAGAGTCAGCTAAGGATTTCCAGTAGGAAGATGGGGACACCAGTCCCTTCATGCCCAAAGTCAGTTGAGAAAGTAATTTATTTTATTTTTGTCCTGCAGGAAAGAGAGCTTGCCTGGGAGAACAACTGGCCAGGTCTACACTGTTCATTTTCTTCACTGCTCTTATGCAAAATTTTACCTTCAAGCCCCCAGTCGATGAGAAGCTGAGTACAAAGTTCAGAATGGGCCTCACCCTTTCCCCAGTCAGCCACCGCCTCTGTGCTGTCCCTAGACTGTGATGCTGGAAAAGGAAAGAGAAAAGAGAACAGGAAGATATGGTGTATCCCCTGAAGCTTCCGGGCCTTGCTCACATGAGAGCAAAATAATGTCATAGAATGAAGGTGATTCAAGAACTATTGAACAAAATGGGCTAAGAAAATGAATCCAGGACAGCCAGAGACATTCAGAGAAACCCTGTCTCGAAAAACCAAAAAAAAAAAAAAAAAGAAAAAAAGAAAATGAATCAAATTTCTGGAATGCTGGCCTGTTAATTTAGTGGTGAGCACATCTTTCAAGAGTTGTATGGCATACTTTTTTATATAAAAGTTTCAACGAGAATGATTCCTTCTATAAAGAAAAGGTTTTAAATTCAATTGAAATGACTTAAAATTAAAAATAAAAATATGTAATTACTAATTAAAAATAAAACATGTAAAATCACATGAGTCACATCAGGAGTAACATCTCAAGTTGTGTGCTGTCAGTTTGCCTCCTTCCTCCTTTCATACACGTGTTTGTTTCTGGCCCATTGAAATGCTGCCCTGAAGTGGGGCAAAGAGAGATTAAGAATCAAAACTGAGTTGTTCATTGCATTAAGAGAAACAGGCCATGAAGACTCTTCCATATGACAGATCTGTACCTAACTTATGTAGTTCTACTTCCAAATAGTCCTGAAAAACAACAGAGCAAGGATGTTTACCTATTCATAACCAGGCAAAGTAACTGGTATAAAATCAGTTTTCAGTACTGTCAGCACCAGGTCACGACCTAGGGGACCAGCCCCCCTCAGTCCCTCACCATGTTTGCCACCATGAGCTCCCTGGCTGCTGCCATCTGGGCAGTGCTCAATCTCTGGATTCTGCTGCTGGCTGCTGTCACCTTCCTGTTCTTGTCTGATTTCCTCAAAAACTGGCAAGCCAAAAACTTCCCTCCAGGGCCCTAACCCTACCCTTTGTAGGCAACCTACTCCAGGTGGATTTAGAGCAGCCTCATGGGGTGATCCAGCAGGTAAGAAATGGTGAGAATGTCTGGCTGTGCCATGACCTAATCCTGAGCTTCAGGAACAGGCACTGGGGGTGGGGGAGGGGGGACTTGGCTGTAAACTGATGCTTGCTGACTGCCAATCCAGCCAGTATAGCTAGTTTCTAATCTGTGCCCTCATTTAAGAGACAGGATGTTTTGATGCCAAAAAGTTGATATTATTATCCTTGTATGAAAGAATTCTATTGCTATTCCATTGTGGTTATTGCAACACACTACATATGATTTCACTTGTTTTAAATATTTCAACTAGATGGATGACAGAATATTTTTTCTTGATAAATAAACTCTGTTGCTTTAAGGAATGTGTAACCAAGGGCCCCTTAGCTTAGTATGTTAAATAATCATCCAAGGGGAAAAAACTGTTCTCTTGATCAGAATTTTCAATAACATCAGATCTCTCTTACTGACATTTGTTTAGTCTTTCTACACCCTTGCTGGCTGTTCACCTACTGACTTTATCAACTACAGAGGAAAGGGAACTGAAGTCTCCAGTTTTACTAGGTGTTTACCTGTCTGTCCTCAGCTTGCCCTCCCTCTCTCGTGTTGTGTGTGTGTGTGTGTGTGTGTGTGTGTGTGTGTGTGTGTGTGTGT
>CAJQZJ010032273.1:6051957-6107463 GCA_907164525.1 Lophiomys imhausi | reverse complement strand
TTCATTGAGTCCTTGATTTCTTGGATATTGTGGGTGAGAAATTTTTTTAGCTTTCTCATTTTCTTTGGATGTTGTATTTATTTCTTCCATCGAATCTTCCATGCCTGAGATCCTGTCTTCCATCTCTTGAATCCTATTTTTGGTACTCAAATCCATAGTTCCTGTTCTCTTCCCTTGATTCTTCATTTCCATTTTTAACTCTGACTGTGTTTTCTTTATTGTTACCATTTCCATTTTCATTTCTTGAGTGATGTTATTTGTTTTTTACATTTCCTGCTCCAGTTTGCTTATCTTCGCCTGGAAGTCTTCCATTGCCCTCTCTTTTTCTTGTTCAAGTTGACTCACCTTGTTCTTAAGTTCTCTAATGGTGTTTTCCATCGCTTTCATATGTTTAATTGTGGCTTCTTTGAATTCCTTCATAGATTTATGTTCTTCTTGAAGGGACTCTATCATTTTCCATAATGTAGAATTGTCATCGTTTTCATGTGTTTCAGCTGTGGTGAGGTGGTTTGGGCTGGATTGAATAGCGTTGCTTTCTTTTGTTGGAGTCATTTCACTCTTTTTTTTTGGTCTGGGCCCTCTGGCCATGTGGAATTTTTTAGTTGTCTTCTGGACTTGGGTCCAAAGGGGGCGCTTTGGTGTAGGAGTTGAGTTGCCTTACTCCACCCCTATAAGGTGAGTCATTCAGCCCTGCCTCCTAGGTGGAGACCTAACTAATCCAGGGGGTGGAGCTGTGTACAAGTAAACTCTGGTTTTCTGCCAGAAGGAACAGTACTAGTAAAAAAGTCCGATATACAGCAGTTTCAAATACCTCGCAGTTTGCCCAGGGTTGGCTTCTGTGGTGGGTAAATTTGTCTTCACCCCCAATAGCCTTGCCCCTCCCACAGCCTGAAAACTAGCCAGTGATGTCACTGCAGTGGGTTGCAATCTGTAGCCTGAAGGCACTTTCAGCTGAGCTGAGCTGAGCTCACTTCCAAGGGTGGCAACCTTTGGCCAGAATAGCTGGATCGTCTGTTGGAGACCTTGGGGGTGCCCAGCAGGATGGAGATCATCTCTGCATGGGATATGAATCTGCCCACTCTGTTAGATTGGAACTTACCTGGCGTGTCTCTTCTGGTGGTGGGTGGGGGGGGTCCCGATTCCCAGATTCACCAGCTTCCTTGCGTGTCTGAGAGTAGGAGGGAGCGTCCTGCCCAGGGACCCCCAGTGGTTCCTGGGTAGTTGGGTGAGATCCAGGGTGATCGATCCATTTGTACAGCATCCTGCAACACTTGCCACCTTGTGACTGTTAACCCCGAAATCAAAATATGTGTGCGCAGGCCGCTGCCATCTTGGATCACCCCCCCCAACACAATTCTTTATAGACCTGAAAAAACCAATTCTCAACTTCATATGGAATAACAAAAAAACCTGAATAGCTAAATCAATCCTGTACAATAAAAAAACATCTGGAGGTGTCACCATCCCAGATATCAAGCTGTAATACAGAGCAAAAGTAATAAAAACTACATGGTATTGGTATAGAAACAGACTAGTCAATCAATGGAATCAAATTGAAGACCCAGAAATGAACCAACATACCTATGGTCACTTAATTTTTGACAAAGAAGCCAAAAGTGTACAATGGAAAAAGGACAGCATCTTCAACAAATGGTGCTACTCTAACTGGATATCAATATGTAAAAGAATTAAATTAGACCCATACTTATCACCTTGTACAAAACTTAAGTCCAAGTGGATCAAAGACCTTAACATAAAGCCAGACACTCTAAACCTAATAGAAAGTGAGGAAAAGCCTCAAACTCATTGGCACAGGTGACAACTTCCTGAGCAGATCACCGAAACTTCAGGCTCTAAGACCAACAATCAATAAATGGAACCTTATGAAACTGAAAAGCTTCTGTAAGGCAAAGGCCACTGTCATTTGAACAAAATGGCAACCTACAGATTGGGAAAAGATCTTTACCAACCCCACTTCTGACAGAGGGCTAATTTCCATAATTTATAAAGGACTCAAGAAATTAAATACAAAGAAATCAAATAATCCAATCAAAAAATGGGGAACAGAGCTAAACCAAGAATTCACAGAAGAGGAATCTCTAATGACAGTGAGACATTTGAAGAAATGCTAAACATCCTTAATCATCAGAGAAATGCAACTCAAGACAACTCTGAGGTTCCATCTTACACCTAACAGAATGGCTAAGATCAAAACCTCAAATGACAGCACATACTGGCCAGGTTTTGGAGAAAGGGGAACACTCCTCCATTGCTGGTGGGAGTGAAAACTTGTACAACCACTATGGAAATCAGTCTGGTGATATCTTAGGAAACTTGGAATAGCTCTACCTCAAGACCCAGCCATACCACTTCTGGGTATCCACCCAAATGATTCCCCACCAAACCACAAGGACATATCCTCATCAATGTTCATAGAAGCCTTATTTGTAATAGCTAGAAACTGGAAACAACCAAGATGTTCCTCAACTGATGAATGGATTAAAAATTTGTGGTACATTTACACAATGGAACACTACTCAGCTACCAGAAACAAGGAAATCATGCAATTCACAGCCAAATGAATGCAACTAGAAAATCTCATCCTGAGTGAGTTAACCCAGACTCAGAAAGATGCACATGGCCTCTACTCACTTATACTTGGATTTTAGCCATATAGTACAGGATAACTATCCTACAACCAAAACACCAAAAAGATCATAGACTTTGTTACCTATTAATGGGACAATTTGCTCTAGGGGTGCTACCATGTAGGCCCCTAGTGCAAGAGGAAGCTCTTAGCCCTCACAGGACTGTTGAACTGAGAGGGGCTGATATGTAGGGACACTCCACATTGAAGTAGTGAAATGGGTGTAGAGGGAGGAGAGGGTGGAAGGGTGGAACCAGAAGGGTTGGAAAGAGGACACTGTGATGGAGTTGTAACTTGAAGTAATAAATAAACATTTTTAAAAAGAGAGGGAAACAATTTAAGAATTTTGATATAGTGAAATTTTTCTCAAGTTTCATTGTTGTTCTACATTGCTGAATTCAATGCCTGACTAATTCTAGGAATGAAAATTCTCTTTCTTCTAAACATTCCCTCCACTGGACCTTATTTATTTATACTACATTTGGAGATTACATTTCTACTCTTTTTTTTTCCTTCAATAATTTACTCAATTTGCATCCCAGAAGAAGTCCCCTCCCTCCTCTCCTCCAAATCCAACCTTCCCATCCTCTTCCTCATTCAACTCTCCCCTTCTCCTCAAAGAAGAACTCCTCTAACCTCCCAAGTAAGCTCTAACCCCTAAACATCAGGTCACATCAGGACTAATCGCATCCACTTCCACTGAGGCCAGACAAGGGAGCCCTTCTACGGGAAATGGATCCAAAGGCAGGCAACAGAGTCAAAGTCAGAGACAGCCCCTGCTCACATTGTTAGAGGACCCACATAAAGACCAAGATACCCATCAGCTACATGTGTGTAGGGGCTCTAAGTCCAGTCCATGAATACTCCTTGGTTGGTGGCTCAGTCTCTTTGAGCTCCCATGGGCCCAGGTTAGTTGGCTCTGTAGGTCTTCTTATGGTATCCTTGACCCCTTCAGCTCTCTCAATCCTTACCCCAAATCTTCCAAAAGACTCCCTGAGATTTACCTACTGTTTGGCTGTGAGTCTCTGCATCTGTTTCCATCAGCTGCTGGATTCGACCTCTCAGATGACAGTTACATAGGCTGCTGTCTGCAAACATAGCAGAAAATCATTAATACTGTCGTCTCCCACAGGGTATCTCTCAAGTTGGGCCAGTCATTGGTTGGTCTTTCCCTCAATCTCTGCTCCATCTTTATCCCTGCACATCTTGTGGGCAGGACAAATTTTGGATGGATGGTTTTATGGATGAGTTGGTGTCCATCTCCTTCCACTGGAAGTCCTACCAGGCTACAAGAGATGGACACTTCAGTCTCCGTATCCCCCGCTAGAAGTCTCAGCTACAGTCATCCCTATATCCTCCCAAAAGCCTCCCCTATCCCAAGTCTCCAGCTTGTACCAAAGATGTTCCTGACCATCGGTTTCCCTTCTCTCTCCTTGCCTCTCATCCCTAACCCCTGTTTTCCCCACACATGATCCCCATCCTTATTTTCCTCCCCATCCCTTCTCTCACCCAGTTGCCTCTCTCCTCCAACTTTGCATGTCTATTTTATTTCCCCTTGAGTGAGATTCAGGCATCCACCCTTGGGCTCTCTTTGTTGCTTAGTTTCTTTGGGTCTCTTGATTGTAACATGGCTATCTTGTACTATTTGGCTTATATACATTTATAAGTGAATATAAAGCATGTATGACTTTCTTGATCTGTATTATGTCACTCAGGATGATATTTTCTAGTTCCAGCCATGCAGTGATAACTTATTGCAGTCTTCAGTTCTACTCTCAATGCCCTGTCTCTCTTGCTTTTGTTAAACATCATATCTTTTATTTTAATCCATTGTTATTCGTTGTCTTACTTATTATTCCATTTGAGATCTAGCCTGTTTTAGCTTTCTGGACTACCTTATTTTAAAAAATAATTTTATTATTATGTGAGTATGAATATTTACCTGCATATATGTCTGTGCATTATATGGATGTGTTGAGTCCACAGAGGCCCAAAAATGGTGTTAGATCAACTGGAACTAGAGTTACAGACATTTGTGAGCAGACATGGTGTGCTGGGAAAAGAACCCATATCATCAGAAAGAGCAGCCTGGCCACTGAGCCGTCTCTCAGCTCTGCCCTTTCTTCCTTTCATCCCCTTTTGAAACTATTGTTTACTGACTTAATGTTGTACAGTTAAAAGCATGACCTGTCTTATGGAATATTCTGAGACATTTATTGGGCCATTTAGTCCACATGAAACAATTGCAGACAGAACTGACACATTTGAGATTCATAAGGCTAGATCTCTAGAGGTCAGTTGGCCTGCTCATCTTTACTTGGTTGATAACAATATAAAACTTAAAACTTAATGATATAATTCTGCTGAACTAGAAATATATAGGGTGTTGCACATTGCCAGTGAGTAGTCAATTAACTTAAACCAATTTCCAGTTGTTTTCATCACTGGGTATTCACAAATGAAATTAGAAATTTACTTAATTTCTATCACTCCATTGCTGATATCTCTTAAGATAAAATGCATGCACTCATTGGCTCTGTCCTTATCACAAGGACAGGGCAGACTGGCTGGAGTTAAGTGAAGTTGTTAAGGATGATGGATAAAGAACAAAAGGAAAACTGAGCCTGTGTGCTGGGAAAAGAACCCATAAAGACTCCGTCTTTAATGTGTTCAAACTTCTCAGATAAGACCACATCACTGTATCTGCTCTGACATGCTTCCTATGGGTTCAGGTCTCAAAGCACTAGGATGTCAGTGCATGATGATGGGGATAGGGTAGAGGACCAAACATGCCTGAGGGAATTGAGCTCTTCTGTTTGATACTACTGTGCAGGTAAACAAAAGGCAGAGGTGAGGTCTACATTGTTCTGAGTCTTAAGTACACAGGTAGAAGAAACTTTGATATTACTCACAAACTGTCATTCAAACAAAACCATTTTTTGAACATTATACACTTCACAAACACTCTCATTCTCTCCAAAACTGCCACCTCATACTCATGACTTCTCCCCACACTCTATCTTCCATTCAACTCTAAATGTCCTATGGACATCTGAATGTTTATGCATTTGTCTTCAAATGTAACACAATGCCTGGCAACTTCTCTCCTCCAGACAAAAGATGGAATTGGCTAGATTACAACAACTACAACTTATTTGCTTTCTCAGAATGATGAGAAAATCCTGAATAGAGTAGAACAGTAATAAAGAAAGAAGTAAAACACAAAACACACTGAGTATTCACGCAGGGAGTGTGTCTGTCTGGAATCAGAAGGTTCCCCTCATGGCTCTCACCATGCATTTGAATTCCTGAGCCTTTGAGCACAGAGCTCATTCATTTTTCAGAGATGCAGTGGGTGACTGGGTTCCAGGGACTAATCCAAGTGCTCCTGATATTGCTGCTCTCGTTCTTCCACACAGAACTTTTGGAGGGAGGATGATTTTTACTCTTTAACCACTAGAGATCTGAGACTTGGAGAACAGTATCTGCCCAACAGCTTGCTCTTAGTGAATCACAGAACCTAAGCACTTACATCACCTAGATCTTCAGAGACATCTCCAACCCACAGTCCATACTTTATTGCATTTTCCATGTCTGTTAATGGTTAAAGAGTGCATTCTGCTGTCTCGTGATGGTGCACGCCTTTAATCCAATCACTCAGAAGACAGAGGCAGGCAGATCACTCAGTTCTGAATTCAAGGCCATTTTTGTCTCCAGGGTGAGTTGCAGAACAGACAGGGATACAAAGATTATCCCTGTCTTGAATTCCCCCCAAAAAACAAATAATCAAAAAAAAACAATAAAAAACAGAACATTCCTTTCCCTATACTTATATTGCAATTTTTACTAAGACTTGCATGTGTGCTACAACAGACTTGCACTAGACAGCTCAAACTCTCTGAGGACTGATTCCCTTATTTCTCTTCCTTTTTGAGACACCAAGTTAGAAACCTTGCTGCCTTTAAAACACTTCTAGGAAAACATTGATACTGACTCAATTCTTATGGGTGAATGTGTGAATGAAAATTTTTTTTTCCACAATCAACTTGCTTTAATCAATTCTGAAACACCATCTTCATCCCAGTATGTTTGTTGTGAGCATGAAAACTTCAACAGCTTTGCCTTACAGCTATTTATTGAGAATATTCAGGTTCTTGCAGGTTCCTAAGTAAGTCAAATTCATGAGCCCCCTCTCGATTATTAAGATAATGAAAATTTAAGAAGAAATTTCAAATTGTAAAGTGAATTGAATTTTGGTGGAGGTTAGATCAGGAGAAATGTACTGAAACATTCTTATTAAACCAAGGTACATTTTCCATACACAGGTACACAGACTCTCCTCAGTGTTAGCCTCATTATTTACTTATGAACATTTCATGTCTGCAACATGCTGAGTAGAAAGCATTATCCTCTAGATAAACAGACACTTTATTGTCTAAGGAGTCCACCCAAGCAGAGACCTTCCTCAGCTTCTGTCAATTCACACATGTCTTAGTCTCTGCCTCTGCTGGACTTTAGGATGCTTCAATACAGACCTGGACTATTTGCCAACATAACACCCTTATATTTTCTTTTAGAAGTACATGACAGATAGCCATGCAATTCATACTCACCTATCTCAGTGACTTTTGATAGAGTATATTCCATGTTTAATTGAATTTGAACTCAGTCTACAGAAGGGAAAAAAACTTTTTCAGAAACACTTCCACAGACCAAGGTGTGGTCCTCTATTCACATTAACATACAGACATCTCAACACAAGTCCATTGAACACACACATATGTCTGCCATCCCATGACACACTGACCTCCATATCTGAGATGAAGTACTTCTCAGGAGGAAGTTGTGTTTCGCTCATAGTTTCAGTGATCTGTCTATGGTCAACTGGTCATAAGGGCCTTCCTTAGACACTCACCTCCTTGATTATCTACCACTTCCCAATAGTGCCACTGTTGGCAACCACGCCTGTAGATGGAAGTCCTTGTGAACAAATGAACAAAGCCTAAACTACATGTATTAATTTTACATAGTCTATCATTCAAGTTTCCCAGTTGAGTGGCTGCATTCTCCAGGGAAAAGCTAGATAAGAACAACTGAAGTACATCTTTGAAGAAATGTACCCTTCACTGATACTAGGAGAGTTATTTCAGTGAAGGCTTGTGCTATCCCAAGAGTGTAGGATGGGGACTGTTAAAGTTTAGATTTTACCATACCAATTCATCCAGGGATCCAATCTCCCTTAGTTATTGAAATTCCCTGTTTTAACTTACTTTTTATTGCTGTGATAAAAAAAAATAATGACCAAAAAGTAACTTGAGGATGAAAGGGTTTATTAAGCTTATAATTCCTGATCAAAGTCCATCAGTGAAAGTAACCAAGGTAGGAATTTGAGACAGGGACCTGGAAACAGAAACTGAAGCACAGGCCATGGAAGCACTAGGCTTACTGTCTTTTCCACATGGTTTACTCACCCTGTTTTCTTATAACACCTAGAACCATATGTTGAACAGTGGCACTCTCCACAATGAACTGGGACCTTAGTAGAGAGAAAAAATAGAGACTGTAGGAAAAAGAAAAACAGAAAAAAAATTTCCTTTCTTGCATAGCTCTGATACCCACATTGGTCAGGATGATCTAGGGACAGACTCTGTCAACAGTATGTGTTAATATTACTAGTTTTATTTACACAGTCACTTGTACATAATAACAAAATGGCCTTCTACAAGAAAGGCAGTTAGAGAAGTGGGTAACCAGTGAGTGGTGCCCGGTCCAAAAAAGAAAAATAAATAAACCTGAAAGCATTGAGATAGATCCTCTAATGCAGCCTGTACTCAAAACTCTGAAAGTCTCCTGCAGGGTTGGAAAGATACGAAGTTCATAAACTGAAGAAAGTGGAGTGTGATGTGGCAAGTGCTGCCCAACCTGATGCTACCACCCAGGCTCAGGACAGGCTTTCTTCTCATCAATACCCACATGCCAGTCACCTCTGAAATGACCTTGCAGACAGACCCCAATTTTCTAGGCATCACTCTCTAATGGTTAAGCAGTGAAATATCTGAGCCCATGGGAGCCATTCTTACCTAAACCAACACTGTAATCAAGATTACCTATCACATAGGCCAAGCTTTTAATTACAAGCTCCATGATGAGCAACAGGTTCCCAACTGCCCATCCGTGCACAGGAAGAAAGGGGCTGTTTCACAGAATTCCCAAATGAGGAAGGCTTAGCTTCAGGACAAAGAGTGGTTTAGTCACAGTTACAAAGGAGTTGCAGAGAAGTTACATTGTTAACCCTAGGTGCTAACTTTGCATAATATGGCATTTGGATTGTTACAGGAGAATCTAATGAATTTAGATTCATGGGAATTTAATGAATTTCTAGTCGTGTTATTCATGACAAGTAACAGGAGGAGCATGAGGAGAACAGAGAAGAATGAAACACAGTAGGAAAAAAAACAGATGTAACATAAGATACTAGCATCATCATAACACATTTACATTTAGTATGCACCTCATCAAATCTTTCATATTTTCCCCCACAACATGTATTAGGCAGATAATAATGTGGAAACATGTATCTATCAGAAAAATCTAGAATGTTTAATGTTATTGAAACCCAGTGCAGCTTCTTGTACATTAGATTACAGAGAATGATACATGTTATCATTCCTGCTACCATGTCTTTGTTGAAAACTCCATGAGGACAATGGAAAAGATGTCCAAATATTAATAAGAGTTTTGTGTGATTAATAATCTAAGAATCCTTGTTATACTCTTTAAATTTCTTTTTCCTGACTTTTAAAAATGTTTTGAAGTTAAAATGTATTATTTTGAAGGAAAAAAAGCACTTTGTGGCATAATAGACATCTGACTTGGCAAAATGCTTTCCTTGGAAGCATAAAACATAATTTGATCTCCAAAAGTCATATAGAAAAATTGGAGTGTGGTGGCATCTCCTTACAATCTTAGCACTTGAAGGAAGGGTCTCTTGGGATTCAGTGGCCAGGCTAACTTAGCAAGTTCAGAAGATTTAGGACCCTATCTATAAAAGGTGGAGGGTATGGCACTTGAGAATCAACATCTATGACTGTCTTCTGGCATCCATACACATGTGCAGATTTGTGTACATATGATGAACACAGATATGCATAATCACATCCACAGAAAGAGGAATTAAGGATGGGTTAGAGACTGTGTGGGATGGTGCAGTGCTACTGGGATACTTGATAAGACCATTCACTGGGGAAGAGAACAGTGGAGTGCTACAGTTGCCCTGGATCATCAGATATCACCTGATATTCAATAGAGACTGACAAGAAGATGGGTACAACAATGGAGATGCATGTATTTATATGAACACTTCAGTGAATATGTAGCGTGCATGTGTGTATGGTCCAATGTGATCTAGAGCAATGACTTCCAGTCTTGTGAGAATGCCTCCTGCCCAGGTCTTACTTCTACATATCATAATCAATGCAAGGAATGAGGAACCTGTGAAAATGACAATTTCCTTTACTGACAAAGTGAAAACACAACTCTGAGACATATTGACATGTCAAAGGTCAGGAAATAACAGTTTTAATAAATTCTAATGGCCAAGTCAGGAAGATGTTAGATATAATCAGCTGGACACAAAGCCCAGGGTCAGCTCAGGATTTGCAATAGGAAGGTGGGGACACCAGTCTCTTGATGCACCAAAGTCAACTGAGAAAGTGACTCATCTTCTGTTTTTTGTCCCACAGGAAAGAGAGCTTGCCTGGGAGAAATGCTGTTCAGGTCTGAGCTGTTCATTTTTTTCACTGCTCTTTTCCAAAAACTTTACCTTCAAGTCCCCCATCAATGAAAAGTTGAGTACAAAGTTCAGAAATGGACTCCCCTTTCCCCAATCATCTCCCACATCTGTGCTGTCCCTAGACTGTGATACTGGAGAAGGAAAGAAAGAAGAGAAGGAATGGCATGCACTTTAAAACTACTGATAACTACACATGCAGGAGGTGACAGGATGAATTCAACTGAGGAAAGATTGGAGTAAGGAAATCGAATCAAATTTCAGGACTGCTGGACCTCCAAGATGGTGTTGGGTATATCATTTTGAACTCATAAAAATTGCTAAAAGAACAATTATTATGTCCATTTTTAAGGTGTATGTAAAGGGAGATGGGGTACTAAAAATGCTACTTAAGTCACAAGTAACATCACAAGTGATGTGCCTTCAAGTTTCTTCAGTCCTCCTTTTGTAGACATGCAATGGTTTCTGCCTTGTTGAAATGGTTCATTAGGAAATGGCACAAAGAGAGCATGACAGTTAGAACTGGGCTTCTGGGTGCAGCCATAGAAGTAGGACATGAAGACTCTTCCATTTTGAAGGCCTACAGCTACCTTATCTTGCTCTGCTTCTGAGTGTTTCTCCTGGAAGTCACATGGAAAGGGATGATTCACTAGTCTCAAGCAGACAAAGCAAGCATCATTGAAGCAGTTTTATGATTTATATATTGTATCTGGATCTTGACCTCTGATCCAGGGCCAGGTGATGTGTAATCACTTATAAACAAATCCTAGAAGCTAGTTTGGGGAGAAAATATTACAGATTTTCTGTCTTCCAGTACACATGCCAATGTGAGGCCTTTGGGATTATTAGGAGTTCTCTATTGATCGTTTATGCTGTTGATCTGGATTTAAAAGCCACAGCTCTCACCTTAAAGGGAATAAGAGATGGTTTATTTGTAATCCATTCTGAGTGATCATGGCCCAGGAACACAGGTTTAGGATGCCACAAATTCCATGTTCCAACATTAAAGCAGTTTTATGAAGTCTTATATTTTTACCAAATAAAAAATTATGAATTAAGGCCAGTTTAAAATACATTGATGGGAACATCAAAGAAGTGCTCACAGCAAGATGGGGAAGCTTTTCTATAGACCTCAGATGCTCTCTGATGACTTTCTGAGATTTTAGGTTGGTGGGAGCCAGTGGGTCTGATAAGTCCATAGATTCCAAACCCTTTTAACAATCATTCCAGGATGTGAAGCCCCACACAGAAGTTAGCAAGGAATTTCTGGATGTACTTGGAGTTTAAATCTAGTCTGTTGTTTTAGAAAACTAAAATATCCCAGTCATTTGACTTTACCAATGAAGAGTCAGGAGCCAGAGGCTGGGTGAATGCCTGCTAGCTTAGAGAGGCAGAGAAACCACCCAGCTGATGTTCCTATTCAACTGTAAACTTTAGGGGGAAAAGCCCAGAGCTAAAACTCTTTCTCCTCCACACGGTCTTAAATACCCTTCAGCTCAATTTCTCTATGTGGTGGAGGTTAGATTTCTGTTAAATGAGCCTGGCACCTGGCAGTGCACGTAGTCCTGGGCAACCAAGGGGAAGGCACTGTATAAGAAGGAAAGCCCAGAAAACTGCAAAGGGTTTTTGGCTTGGCACTACTTCTCAACACTGCCTCACGTTGAAAGTGACTAACTGAAGGTTGTAGTCTAGGTGGGTGGAACCCAGATTAGGCTTAGAGCAGCTGAACCCTCTTTTTGGAGCTGCAGCTCTGAGAGACTCAGAGAATAGCACCCTACAGAAGAGTGTGGCCAGAAACCTTAAGAAACTTCAAGACCTGGCAGGGACCACAAAAGTAGCACCGTGCATAAGGGCATGGTGGCAGAGCCCTAGAGAGGGGGCTTGAGAGACAGAGGTGTGAGGAGGATGTGCATTAACTGCTGGCACGAAGGTCATGCTGACAGACTTCAAGCAGAGATGTGATAATCAGCCCCTAGGTCATACAAGCCCTGAGGCAATAAGGCATAGGAATATAAGAATATAAGAATAGGGCAGTCAGGTGCCTCAATACATAAACTGAGACAAGCTGAGGAGACAGGAGGTAGAGGCTGAGAAAAGACCATGAAAAGGGCTCCTGTTAGGGAAGGTGTAATAACATTGCTTCTGATAGGCTCATTTCAATGCTGAGATCTTGTTACCACCCCTTCTGAGTCATTCTCTTGATTGGTTAATAAAAGTCACTGATGGCCAATTAACTGGACAAAAAGAGTATAGGAAGGTGGGACTTCCTGAGATTAAGACAGGACCCTGTGTTTTACACAGAGGATTTGCTCTTTCTTCTGGGAAACATTGAAGCAGATAGATGTGTTTGAGAACTCTGGAAGATAATAACAAGCACATGGTGGTTTGGGATAAGGTGGTCCTGGTTAACTTAGATTAGCTAATTGAGAATCTGCCCAGCTTTGGGTTAAGTGTTGAAACATTAAAAGGTCTTACTTTATTTAATTATTGAGGAAAGGACCACGGCGGCTTATAGGCCATCAGTCCAAGCAATCCAGGGCCATTGGCCTCTCGCCAGGCTCCGCCAAGCCTCTGGCAATTCTATCAGCCTACTATAACAACTTATATTAATTAACAGAGTTTAGGCTACAGGTGGTGTAGATCACCCTTGGTCCAGAGCTCTTTCCCCAGGATAAATCAGGCTGTCAGTTAAGGCAGGCCAGGCCCACCGACTGATATCCTGCCAGGTCGCCAGCTACTCCTCTGGTCTAATCTTACAGTTTATACTTATTAATAAATACAATTGATAATTAAATTTCAGTTTCAGACTCCAGCCACAAGTCAGCACAAGAATGTTGGGAAAAGGTCACAGAAGGCTGCTCCTATCACAAGTAAGCTAGACTAGCACAAGAGACATGGCATAGGACCTGCTCAGAGAAAGTTCATGAGAACTGGATGCTGAGGAGAACCGTGGCCAGCTGGCATGGAAAAAGTGGGGCCCGGGGCTACTTCCATCCATTGGCCTGCAGACACCGAACATGTGAGCGAGACATGAGGCACGAGTGCTCTGAGGCTGCGGCAAACAGACTGTGAAGAGAGGGCAAAAACAAATGAGAGAGTGGCCCCTGTCCCGTGAGGGTATAGCAAGGCCCAGACAAACTTTGACAGTCTTGGCTGACTTAGGAGGCCCTGAGCCCAAGCTGAAGTGAGGAGGCAACCAGCAAGATAGCCCAATGACCACTGAATGACTGTTATTGTGGTGTTCCTGCAGACAGACTGATGACCAGTTGTCCTCAATAACCTGTAATTGAGGATCTGGGTATCCTTTCTGAAGTTTCTAAAGTTGATGCAGTGGTAGGTGTTTATAGTTATTAATAAATAGTTAAATGTTTTGGCTACATCCCTCCTTTCTGTTTAATCCCTGTCAACTGGTTTCTTGCTCTGCCTCTTGATCTAGGGTTACCTTTACTTAATCCTGTGTGTAAAAAGCTCTTGGATTAAAAATGTGTGATAGGGAAGATCCACACCACAAGTACTTGTTTACAATAAACAAAGTTCTTGAGTTAAAGGTGTGTGCTTAGAGGTGAGCCACACCATAACCATTTGTTTACAGTAAACAGAAAGCCCTAGGATCAAAGACTCAGTCATCTAATAATTAGAAACAGATTTTTTTCAGTCCAGAAACTCAGGGTTAACAATGTAATCAGATATCCTGCAACATTGGTTCAAAATACTATAATTATCCTTGAACCTGTAGCATTCCAATCTTCAAAAAAAATATTGAATTTCTAATTGGCCAATCAGTCTTTGCAGATACAACTTTTTTTTTAGAAGTTTTTTTTTTTTTTTCATGCACATACAGGTCAGTGTGGCTACCACCATCTCATTGCTAGTTTCTGTATCTCTATGGTGTCTAGGTGATGAAATTACACCCTTTCCTTGATCAGGTTTGTCCAATATGTTCTTGGGCCTAATTTTTCTGATATGATTTTAATATGCCCCTGTACCCCCACAGTAACAGTTCATCTCAATAAATTCACTGGGTGACAGTCTTTCTACAGTATTTTTAGGTAGTGACAGATAGATGGTGCCATTCACGTGTTCCCCAAGTCTTCAAAATAGAGTCAGAAACTGCTTGTGAATTAAAGTCTTTCCAGGCCAAAAAAAAAAAAAAAAAAAAATCAGCATTGCTTTACACAGTATGGAGTATGATATCAAGCACATTCTAATCCCAACACACTAAATAGTAAATATAAAATGGTTAGGGCCTCAGCCTAACACTAGAATGCAGTGGGACCCAGGATCAAGTATCATGTAACTGGAATGGACTAGTAGTATCTTTGGGAAGAAATTCACTGTGACTCCTAATGGAAATTTCCACCTGAAAAATATCACCTTTTTTCTAAGTTCATTGGATATCTTATAAAAAAATAAGTACAATTCAAGAATTGTACAAGCATTTTGTGAATGGAATTTATAACCATCATTTCTCACTTATTATGGGCACGATTGTAGTTCTCTCCTCTTCTTTTCAGCCTGATTCCTAATATACAAAGATATGTTAAGGTATGATTCTTCTCAACACCACTCCCCTACAGACATAGATCGACCATGTTGCAGTGAACACTTAAAATAAGAGAAGAGCTTGAAGGTCTTGGAATAAAGAAGGTAAAATGTCTGGTACAGATTGTGTGCTTGAACAAGGCAGAGGTCTACGTTATCACAGACCTGAGACAAAGCTAACCTGGTAACTATGTAATAAAGATGGCTTCCTGAGAGGAGAAGCTGGATAGTCAGGGAAACATACTCCAGAGTCATCTGGCATCCAGCCTCTGTTCCTTTGAGTTCATTCAAGCCTAAAGGGTCAATGTATGAGCTGAGCACCAACATAGAAAGATGAGAAATCTTAGAATGGCATGCTCATAGTCTCACTACTTTATCATATAACCAAGAAAAGTCTTCTGGAAAGAAGACCTTAGCCATTACTCCCAGACTTCCACAGACTTCTTCCAACATGCAACTTTGATTCTCTATGTGCCACTAAATCTTGGCATTCCAGAGATACTACAAAATACACAGAAGTCTCTTTCATCTGGTGAAAGGATCTATGCTCCAACTCTACACTACTCTACAAATGAATTGGGAGAAGAAAAGTTCCCTCTGACATCATCAGAGGCTTAACCCACAAGGGAGCCAGGACCCTCCCTTACTTGTATAATCATTAGAAGCTGGCTGAACTCCCAGATGCATGGCAGTTAATATTTACTCCAGAAGGTTCTTTTTGTTTGTTTGTTTGTTTGTTTGTTTGTTTTGTTTTGTTTTTGTTTTTTGTTTTGATGATGGGTCCTGCACAGACAGGCTAAGATTAACCACACAAAATGCAGAAAGGTCCATCAGAGTTACAGGTTATTAAAGTCATTGTCACTAATGAAGGAGCACAAGATATGAGGAGGAATTTAGTTCTCTGTCAATAAAAGGAATTAGTCCAAAGGCATGTCCTTTCCATTGCTCATGAAGGGAAGACGGATACAGGAGAATCTTCAGAGGATGCTCTGGAGTGGAAGACAAAGCATTATTGAACTTGTGGGTCACTCTCTGTACTCCTAGCCAGGCCTGAACATTCTTCCTAAATAAGCCAATAAAACAAACTGAATTGAATGTGGGAAATAGAAAAGGACTATTTATCCCATGTGGCCATACTGAGAAAAGGAACAAAGAGATTCAGAAACCCTCCTAAGTCATCCTCAGGGTCCTTTGGTGAGATTAAAGCTTCACTAGAGACCAAGGATATGCATACACAGACATTCCCAGTCACAGTATGGTCCCATCCATCACTAACACATCACTGTCTGTCTAGATTTTAGTCTCATCCTGTAAAATGGCCTACTCACAGTTTGTAGAATTGTGTGAAGTCTCTTTCCAAGAGGCAAGTTTCTCCTCTGGCTAGGGCCTTTTCATTTTCCCAGCATGAGATTGCTTAAGCAATTCCCATTTCTTTCGGTTTCACTGTTTCCACAATCTGATAGTAACAATGAGAGACACTGACATCTTTTCAGATTATCTTCATTTCTGTCGAGTCTATTATAGAATAAAATAGGTAAAATGTTCCAGTATATGTTCCTTTGGTCACACAGAGGGGTAACAAGACTAGACTTGATCCCGAGACGGTATCAATTTGGCCCAAATCTTAAAAAAGAAATACATGCTCTTTTCCTGCACAGGAGCCTGGTCTGATGTCAGACTGGAGGATAAACAGTGTCCTTTACTGGAAAATATCAATCATATTATCTTTCTGTAGCAAGGAAGGCACTCTCTCATTGAAGTTTTCAGATTATGTGCCTCCACTTTCAGACAGGCTGATTGTTAGTATAAACTTTCAAAAGTGAGCCCTCAGCCCCAAGCTTATCAGAGATGGTCTCAAATGTAAACAAATATTTCTATCAATTTTTCGTCCTTCATTGTGAATGCAAACTGCCACAAACTCTTGACCCTAGAGAATTACAAACATCAGAAGGTGATCCTTCAAAATCAAGTGTTCTACTATAAAAAATGAAAATGGTTTCTGTCTCTTCTCAACACCTGTTCCCAATGCATAACCAGGCATATGATAAGATTCATCTGGACAAACTTCTGTTGGTTATAGAGGAACAAATAAACAAAGACTGGCTATTAAGCTAAGGAAAGTGTGATATAAATTGTAATTGGTCTCTGCACTTGAAACATTCTAACATTTCCATGTTCATTGACAATTTTATCAGATGATCAGGCTTGTAGACAGTTCAATGTAAGGTGTGGTTCACCTACGCTCCCTGATTAAGCCCAATAAATACACTGATTTGACAAGTTGGGCATTGGTAGAGCAGTACTTTGTCCTTCCATTGGTGTCATGTCTGGGGTGAATGGGCATTTGTCTACATGTTCCCAGGAATAATTAATGTAATATCTTAGTAAATTGTGCTTCAATTTAAAAAAATGAAGATGTTTTTATCTTTATTACATATGGACTTTTATTCCTCTGGGTATATGCCCAAGAGTAGAAGAGCTAGATTACATGGAAGTTCTATTTTTAGTTTTTTAAGGATATTTTATACTTATATACATCTAGAGTGAATTATTTACATTCACCATTACCAATAATACTTGAATTCTCTATAACTTTGGTGACAAGAATAATGATCATCTAAAGAAACAATTGTGCAACCACCATTAGATTAGCTATTAAACTATTGAAAGAATTGTCCCCAAGGGATTGGCATTTCTCCCAGGAAAGTCATGCTGAGAGAAGGAGAAGGATAAAGACTGGTGTAGCCAGAAGAGCAATTTATATCTTGACAACTTCTCAGACAATCTTCTAGAAGAGACTGGACTCCAGACAATTATACTTAACGATAGTGGGTGTTAAACCATGACCAGGCCTGCTTAGGTGTGAGTACTTCTTGTCTTTCATTTAAACCTCAATCTGATGTTAAGACAAAAGGTGGACTTGGATGATCACTGGATCTCTTTAGTTTTCATCCCAGTGTGGCTGTACTGGACAAATCTCCTCTTTTTGTGTGTCTGTTTATTTGTCCTATTGAGGACAGGCGACCAAGTCTAGATTCTTAAGGCTGACAAACCCTGACACTCCAGTGTTAAGAAATTCAGTTACAGTTAATTACCAACATAGGTTGCTTTTGTTTTAGAGATGATAGACATTCTGAGTTGGTTGAAATGATATCTCAGTGAAGTTGTTATTTGTATTTCCTGAGGCTAAACATGTTGAACACTTCTTTGTGTTATTTATTACGTATTTGTATTTCTTCTTTTTAAACATATCTGTTCAGTTTTTGCCAAATTTATTAGGTTATTTGTTTGTTAGTACTGTATATAGTCTGGTCATTAACCACCTGCTAAATGAACAGCAGACAATGATTTTTTTTCCTACTCTCTAGGCTCTCCCTTCACTGGTTACTTATCCCTTTCATTGTACATGACATCAACATCAACATGTCTGTTAATAACAAATATGATCAAAAGAGATACTTGTGCTTTTCTTTCTTTGGCTACCTTGGACCCCAAGACATTAGAATTACCCCCAAGAATCTCCTACTAGATAAGATGATTCTGAAGCCATGAGGTTTGCCAGGGAAGAAATTTATCCTCCAGAGGAGGCTCTTGTCTCCTGGGGAAAGATTTATAACTTGTCAGTTGAACTTACTGTGAGACTTGGATCTGAGACAATGATGGGTGGAACCACATCTTGTCTAGACTCTAAGCTTGCCATATTTCTTGCCTTACATTTAAGCCTTCCCTAAGGATCTCAACAATAGCTATAAGGAAGGTGTTAGCTAGATTTATTTGTTTCTCTTCTCATTGTGACCATATTAAATAAATCTCTCATTTTCTGTTTTTGACTATTAATTGGCTGATTTAATTGCCTTATCCTGGAGAGGTGGCCAATCCTAGCATGTTGGAGTGCATGCTATCATTTCTCTGTGGCAGTGTGGATTTATTTCTGGGTCGTCTGGCTCTACATATATGTTTTTGTGCCAGTACATTGCCTGTTTTGTTACTATGGCTCAGTAGTAGAGTTGTACTATGATAACTTCAGGATTGGTTTGACTTATTGGAGCCTTTTGTGCTTCCCTAGGATATTATGACTTTTTTCTAGATCCATAAGGATATCATTGGAATTTTCAAGAAGATCCCTCAGATTGATTTTGGAATACAATCAATTTCAAAATATTAATGCTTCTAGTTCATGAACATGAAGAATCTTTCCATTGTCTAGTATCTTCTTTAATTTCTTTCTTCTTTCCTTTGAGGCATTGTTATTACTAAGGACAAGTTTTATTATTTTTGATGTTATTATGGCTGTAATTATTTCTTTAAGATTAGCACCAGTTTTCCTATATTAAAGCAATTGCCTTTTGAGTACAAGCAACCCCTTAGGCTTTCTCTTTTCACAGGTTGACCACTTACTAGGTGGGGTATTTCTCTTGTGCACCCTTCACATTGTTTCAATACAGAGCAAAATCCTCTCTTTAAGAATACTAACCTTCTTAACTGTTATAGAATCTCTTTCAGTACATGCCTTGAGTTTACCATTAAGCCTCTTAATGTTCTTTGTCCTTCAAACTATATTTTGTACTTCCTGCTGGCCTACTTCCTCCTTTTTATTGTAGTCATACAAAAGAGTTATCTGTAATAATAATGCCACAGACTCAGTATTGTGTTGTTTTAAAATTTTCTCTGTCAGAGTAATAAATCCATGCTTTTAAATTTAGTTTCATACAAGTTCTTATGACAAGGACAGATGGCAGCCATATTCATTGACAAAATATTACACAAATGCTCTCTAGTCAAGTGTAGTTACAGACCTTGCTTCCCTTTGAATCCTCATGAGCTACACCCCCACTGTTTATTATATTTAGTACTACTGTCTTCTGAGCTCCTATTAGAATGGCTTGTTAATCTCTGAGTACAGTAATAAAACATTTTGCTAGTTGCAAGATCCAGTATGTTCCAACATCTCCAAAAAGAAGTGTATGCCCTTCTTAACAAAAGACCAGTCCCAGTATCAATATTAATTGTTTTCCCTTGCAGTAATAGAATTCCATGATCAAAGACATCTTAAGGATGAAAGAGTTTATTTTCTTCTGTTTCTAAAGGGAGACTCCAATTTTTCAGGAGAGGCATGATAGCAGGGACCAGAGCAAGAAACTGAGAAATCATAGTTCAACCAACATAAAGGAAATAAAGAGAGAAAACTGAAGTGGGCCAAGGCTATAAATACTCAAAGCCCATTCTCAGAGACAGTCTTCTCCCAACAAGCCTCTATCTCCTAAAGGTTTCAAACTTCCCTAATCACCACCATCAACCAGAGACCAGGTGTTTAGTTAAGCCACCACAGATACCAATGGAGTACAAATATTCTTACCCTGTCATCCCCTGATAATATTTCTGCCCTGCATGTTTCTTCATATGCTGGATGACTGGCCACATCCATAGGGACTCCTGATCTGCATGTAGTTCAAGACTAGTAAGGGAGCCTAGCAAGCTGGAGAGTGGGCTCTGTTTTGTCCAATATCTACGTGTCTATACTGTTGTTCAGGTCTTTTCTGCCACTATTATTGGTCAGGTTGGTCATGCTGATCTTTTCCAGACAAATTTAGTTTTCACCCTCAGGTCCATCAATGGAACTTAACATTCCCAGGTCCTTTTGAATTAAGGATCACGTTGGTTAGGAGTTGCTGGTCCTCTGTAAAAATCATAAATGCTCTTAAACACTGAGTCAGCCTCAATCCCCCAAATCACTTAAAAACACTTGATTATAAGTGGTCATTTCAACCACTTGGAAGGAAAAATCAGTTTTTTCTAAGGGAGCCTCCCTGGGTATATAAATCACACTGAGAACAGGTTCCATGCGGAGCAGTAGATGCCCAACACAAAATTAACTCAGTGGTGTTTTTGTAGAACTTCTTCTCTCATAATTATTTTCTGAGGCATTTTTATTGGTCCTTTGCTTCTATATTATGGCTTCTTATTTTGTGTTTTTATGGAGTGTATGTGTGTGTGTGTGTGTGTGTGTGTGTGTGTGTGTGTGTGTGTGTTTCTTGTGCTTTTCTGGTTTTTAAAAAATTCTGGCTTGTTTTCTAAAGCTAGAGAGAAGAAAGGTATGGAGTCAGGTAAGTGAGGAGGAGGAGAGGAACTGGGAGGAGATGGGAGAGGGGAAACTGTCACCAGAATATTTTTATGAATTTTATAAAAAGTGTGAATGTGTTAAAAATTACTGAACTGCATTCTCTAAAGTGGTTAAGAGGGTTGATTTCAATGCTTCATATACTTTACCTAGCACATCAAGAAAAAAAAAAGCTGCAGGCCCTGTGCTTCCTATAAAATCAGATATATTTATCCCTCTCAGGTCTCTGAGGTGGTTGAAGAATAGATAGCTAGAGTCTCATAATTAAATTTTGAGTTGTTTAGGAGTCAAGAGAGTGTTATAGATCTAGGAAGATGCTTTTAAAATTGTGTTGCAAGTTAGTATGAATGTTGAGTTAGATATAGAGCTTTAAACTCATGGAGATGGTTAGATAGTAGAATGTTAAAGTCAGGTGCCAAATACATATGGACTGGACATTGGGAATGTACGCTAAGCCATATAACCCTCATAACTGTGGCCTAATTACCTCTGTTGTTTTGCATTGTATCTATTATTATAAGAGAAAGAGCCATTTGTTGGACTGAAAGGGGGAGCTGTTGGGGGAAATAAGATATACCTTAAACTTTAAAAAAAAAGGGGGGAAGAGGATGGGAGGTTGAGGGTGGGAGGGTGGGACTGGAGGGGGAAGTAGGGAGGGGATTGCCATTGAGATGTAACTTGAAGAAATAAAAAAGAAAAAAGTGGTCATTTAAAATACTTTAACATAAGATGATACTTAAATAAGCCTTGCCTTTGGCAAATGCCTGACAAAATTAACAGTACACATAGAATATTAAATACTTTTTATTATTTTTAATTTATTGAATGGTGTGTGTGTTCACAAGTGCCCATGTATGTGAATAATTTCTATCACTTAGGTCTTAGGGATCTAATTTAGGTTGTTTGGGAGCAATTACCTTTACTGCTGAGTCAACTTCTCAGCCTATAAATTCTCTTTTAAAGTTAACGTTTTTCCTATTTTATTAAATAAAAACAAACATTCTAAGTCTAGTTACTTTAAACTCAAAGCAGAGATATTCCAGACCTGTGCCACCTGGGGTCCCTAGACCTGTAACTTCATGATCATCCAGGTTGGATTTCCTCTCTTCCATGTCCCTACTATTCACTGCTACACCCTGCACTCTGAGACATGCTCAGCCAACTTGAGCTGAAAGCTGTGCCCCAAGTACCACTGTATCAACCTTGGCACCTGGAGGTTACAAGGCCTCATTCCAGCTCCATTTCTCTATGCTGCCATACCTCAGTTCTCCAGGACTTCAACCTCAGGAACACCCAAGTTATATCCCTCTTCTCTCCTCCCCCCCAACAAATTCCCACTCCACCCAGTGCTCTGGAACACTCCCAGATGAATGTCCTGAGCTGAGTGCTGACCCTCCAAGCTCCATCTTCTGAACCTGAGCCACGTGGGGTCCCCATATCTGAAACTTCAGGATCATCCAGGCCTTCAACCTCAAGAACTACCAGCTCCATCTTCAAGACCTGTGCCACCTGGAATACCCAGACCTACAGCTTCAGGAACATCCAGTTTCATCTTCCAGACCTATGCCACCTGGGGTCCCCAGGCCTGCAATTTCAGGAACATCCAGGTCTGCAACATCAAGAACACCTAGACCTGATACTCCAGGAGAATCTAGCCTCAACTCACAGTCCAGTTCCACCTGGAGTTACCAGGCCTGCCTGCAACCTTAAGAACATCTAGGAGCAGCCATCAACAGTATCCTGACTGGCCCCATCTGGGGTCACCAACCTTGAAACTTCAGAAATATCTACAGGTCACCAGGCAGGATATAACAGGAACATTCAGGCATGATACAGCAGGAAATTTCACCTTAATTGTGGGACCACCACTCCACCAACCACCACAAATAGCTGAACCAGGATTATCCAGGCTAACACCATGCCTGCTACTTCAGCAACATCCACACCTCCAGCACCAAGAAAATTTAGAGTCCCCTGGGGCATCTCCAGGTGCACAGAGCTTTGCATTGTCCCTCTGAGCTCTGTTGTCCAGACACTGCTCCAGTGGCCTACTTCAATCCTGTGAATAAAAAAAAATACAAGTCCTGAAAATGGAAATAGAAACAATAAATAAAACACAATCTGAGGGAATACTGGAGATAGGAAACCTAGGGATGATAATAGGAACTACAGACACAAGCATCACCAACAGATTATAAGAGATTGAAGAGAGAATCTCAGGCCTTGAAGATGAAATTGAAGAAATCAGTATATTGGTCAAAGAAAATGTTAAATCTAAAAAGTCCCTGACACAAAACATTCAAGAAATCTGGGACACTACAAAAAAAAAAAAAAAAAAAAACTAAGAATAATAAGAGCAGAAGAAGGAGAAAACTCCCAGCTACAACACCCAGAAAGTATCTTTAACAAAATCATAGAAGAAAACTTCCCCAAACTAAAGAAAGAGATGTCTATAAACATACAAGAAGCTTACAGAACACAAAATAGATTTGACCAAAAAAGAAATTTCTCCAACCACGTAATAATCAAAATGCTGAACATACAGAGCAAAGAAAGAATATTAAAAGTTGCAAGGGGAAAAGGGCAAGTAACATATGAAGGCAGATCTATCAAAATTACACCCACCTTCTCAACAGAGACTCTTAAAGCCAGAAAAGACTGGACAGATATCTTGCAGACCCTACAAGACCACAGATGTCAGCCAAAACTACTATTCCCAGCAAAATTTTTAATCACCATAGATGGAAAAGCCAGGATATTTCACAACAAAATCAAATTTAAACAATACATATATACAAAACCATCCCTACAGAAGACACTAGAAAACTCCAACCCAAGGAGGATAACTACAACCAAGAAAGTACAGGAAATAAATAACCCCCAAACCGAAAGAAAGTACACACACACACACACACACACACACACACACACACAATGACAATCAACACTAAAATAAAAGGTAGCAACAATCATTGGTCACTAATATCTATCAACATCAATGGATTAATTCTCCAATAAAAAGACACAGGCTAACAGAATGGATTCGAAAACACGATTCATCATTCTGCTGCATACAAGAAACACACCTCAGCAACAAAGATAGATATTATCTCAGAGTAAAGGACTAGAACAAGGTTTTCCAAGCAACGGACCCAGAAAGCAAGCAGGAGTAGCCATTCTTGTATCTAGTAAAATTGATTTTCAACTAAAATTAATCAAAAGAGATGGGGAAGGTCACTTAATGTTTATTAAAGGAAAAATCCACCAATTTGGAGTTGTTGTTGTTGTTGTTGTCTGTTTGGTTTTTGTTGTTGTTGTTTTGGGGGGTTTTCAAGACAAGGTTTCTCTGTGTAAAAGCCCTGGCTGTCCTGGACTTGCTTTGTTGACCAGACTGACCTTGAACTCACAAAGATCTGCCTGCCTCTGTCTCTCAAGTGCTGGGATTAAAGGTGTGCACCGCCATGTATAATTTGTACATCAAAAGTGAATCTGTAGACAGCTCATAACTTCATAAAGGGTATTCATTGGTCATGTCCATCAGTTAGTGAGAAGGTATTTCAGCATATCTAAAATTTGAAATTGTCTTTTATGTTCCATTTTCACCATTGTTGTTAAATTTAAATAAGATCATTAATGTATGTCAGAAATATATAAATAAAAGATGTTCAGTCTTGTTAAAAGCAAAAAAATAATAATAATTTGTACATCAAGATGGATACTAAAATATCAACTCATAACATTATTTAAAACAAAAATATATTATCAATTAGCAATTACCTCAAAACAAAAACAGAATATCTCAATACAGACAAAGTATATGTCCACCTCACATAGAACAAACCCCAGAAATCATATAAAGGTAGCTCTACACAGAGGCTGATTCTAAAATTAACCTCTCGAATTTGCATATTGCATTTGCCAAGCAGAAAGCATTTTAGCAGTTGTATTCCTTCCTTTTCTACTGCTGTGATAGAATACCATAACTCTCCAAACCAGTGATGTAGAGAAGAAAAGGATTTGTTTTGTGTTGTACTTCCAGGGAAGAGTTTGTCATGATGGTGAAGGTACTGCATGGACATGATGAGGCTTGCCTACCAGGCAGTGGGGAGACATACAGACCACAGCTCATTTGCATACAGGAAACAGAGAGAAAACAGGAAGTGGAGTCAATCTAGACTACCTCAAAGTCCACCTGGAATGATTTATTTCTTCTGGCAAGCCTCCACCTCCTAAAGGTCCTATGCCCTTTCCAAAAAACACCAGCAAATTAGGATGACTTAAATACATAAGCTTGTGGGGTTCTTAGGTCTTATAAAAAACAGATTTTAATAATTAAATCCTTCTTTAAAGGTTAAGATTGCTGGTAATCTCTGTCAGAAATTCTGTGACAAAATTTTTCTGTGTCAGTTTCCAGAATTGATATTTGAAAGTGTCATATCCAAATCACTTCATGATGGTGGTTTAAATCGTCATTTAAATTAGTTCACAAGGCCAGAGAGATGGCTCAGAGGGTAAAGATACTTACCTCACAAGCCTGGTAGTGTGAGCTCAGCCTCTGGAACCCACATAAAAACAGAAAGCTAGAACTGATTCCACAAAGTTTCCTGTGACCTTAACAGGTGCTTTGTGATGTGTGATTTCTTAAACACACACACACTGGTTAAAATTTCATAAATCAATTGCTATTTTTAGATAGGCCTCAAGAAGTAAAGTTGTGTGCAACCACTTAAAATTATGAATCTTAGTTAATCACTTTCAAAAGAGGACGGAGAGAGAGGGAAGGAGAGAGAAAGAGAAAGAGAGAGAGAGAGAGAGAAAGAGAGAGAGAGAGAGAGAGACTGGTTCCTATGTGTTAATGAAACAAAGTGTCTCAAAAGAACTTACACACACACACATTTTAAATCAGGTGTGCCAAGTATAGCAAATTTAACAAACAATATTTTCCAAAATGCAGAAAGGAAGTGGCTAGAGTATTGTTTGTTTGTACAGGAGCTCTGGGGAGGGGGATTGTTTTCACTCATACTGTCTTAGAAATCATTCTGAGATGACAAAACCTAATTTACTGTAATTCTCCATAGGGGTACCAAGATATGAAAACAACAATATTTCCTATGCTTTCACAAATGACAATTGAGGTTTCTTCAATGTGCTTGTTAATGAATGTCCCTGTAAAGAGCTTTCCTTGCTGCATCTTCTGCAAGACTAACTAACTGATTAGAACTGTAATGATTGTGGAGAGGTTGAAGTGCTTCAGGCCCAGGGTGGGTCAGATACAGATTATCTTGGGCTACCTTTGGTACACTTAATAGTCACTAGTAATCTACTTTGCATTTGATTTAAGTGAAACCTTTGGAATATGTTCATTTAACAGACCACTGACTTTCCCCAACCAAAAGGCTGAGACTGTCATCAGATACGAATAGCCTCTAAGCCTCTAGATTTCTGAAGTATCCTTCAAAGTATTTGAAGAGTCCCATGATTTATGACTTCCTTTGTTCTGTTACTATAATATTTCATAAAACCGTCACCACATTAGGATATGGATTTTAGGGTGAACTGAATCTGTGTTCCTGGGCCATGGTTACTCATACTTATGTCCAGAATAAACTACATCCTATTCCGCTGAGGTAAAATTTGTGTTTCATATCAACAATTATGGTGCCCAAATGTGGCACACCCCTCCCAAAATAAACACTTTCCACTGAAGGAGCCACGTACCCAGATGGATCCTTTCTATCCAAACTGCCGGTATTATCTCTTCAAGCAGATTTTGGTGAATACTTTCTGTGGCTCAGATCTCCCTTGATTTGGTCAAATCAAGCCAAAGAAAGGTAACTATTTTCAGACTCATACTTCACCTATTGTCCCCTCACCTTGCCTCATCATTCTTTATCTCCAAGTAGACCAAAATCCTTTTCCAAAAAGACAATGCCTATGGCCTAGTTTAAGATAAAAGCAAGAGAAGATGACATCTAACAGTATGCTTAAAAAGCATAAAAGCTAATTCCTACTGGGAAGCTTTCATGTCCATTTGGATATCTTAGTTTCTTTTTGAGGAGCTCTCTTTCTCTTTAAACCTGGTACTTAAGCTTTCATTAAAAGATCTTTTACTATACCACAAGCCAAAAATCCTAATTTGGCATAAGTTGGGTCCTGAAAATCTGGGGAACTCTCCAGGCTGCTGTAGATGACAATGTGTAACTATGTGTCTGTACCAACTAAAGTTTCAAGGTGCTCGTGTCAGAATTCATCTTGAAGCACGTTGGTGTTTGCCTGATCATCACTCAGCTCATCTTTCTTGCTACAAATGACTTGCAAGTTCCCTTAGTTTTCTACTTAGTGTTGAAAAATTCCACTGGCACCAAATGTAGAAATCCCCTAAACTCATCCAAACCCTAATCTGGAGAAGATAAAATAATATGTGACTTTTCTAGGGAACATCATCATAAAAGTTATTCCCCCAAATGTCCTAAGCCACTGCCTAGCCTACAAGAGAGCATCCTGAGACACAGTGGTGGCTGCTTGAGAAAGCAATATGTTCTAGGTTCAAATCACATTAGGAATAGTTATGTATCCCCTAAATTATTCAAGGGACTTTCTGCTACTTCCCTTCCCCTCATGTCTTCACTGCTTTATATAAAGTTAATTATCAGAGAAGGGGCACGCTATCAGCTTCCCTATCCATGATGTTCTGAGGAAGGGGCTGACTCCAGTAACTTTTAAGGCCAAAATATGTGTTAGACCCAATGCATTTTAATTTCCCCAGAGGCTAAAATACCAGCTATCTTTAGACTTTATATTAGATGAGCATTAGTGTCTTAGTATAATAGAGAACTTAGCATAAATTCCCCAGATTAACACTGAATGTAATCATTTCTGATCTAGGGGACACTAGGGATGTCTGGAGGGAAAGGAAGCGACATAAGCATTGTGATGACCAAAAGTCAAGTAAATATCGGACAGACCATCTTTATGTAATCCAGGATAAGAGACTGGCAAGATTGGTGTGAGGCAGGCAGCTGCTAGCTGGTGCACGATTGCTACATGTCTACTTATTTCCCCTTCTTTCATTTAGATATACAAGCAAGCATGAGAAATGGAGTTTAACCCCACTACAAATTAAAAGAATAACTTTTTTCCCTAAGTAACATTGAGTCATAGCTTTATCTGTAATGATGTTTCCTTCGCAGATAGTTAGCTCTAAAGATAGAAAAGAATGTTGCCTTAAGTCCACAGGATAAACTTGACCTTTGATTTTTTTTTTGTTCAGTTTTACTCATATCATAAAAAGATAAGGATATATAAGCTTTCTACTTGGTTATTATACTGGGCATAATTAGATTGCACGTAGTTATATCTTGTCTGTCCATGATAATTATTTCCACGTATTGCTTTGTGTCCCACAGAAAAACTAAGTGACAAAACCTGTGACCACTTCAATTTATGTATTTGTTTTTATTGAATACTGAAATCATATTATATATTAATATATATGTAATTATGTAGGTTGCCCAATTAAAATGCACAAGTACATATGTATAAATGTGAATGTTTGGATTATTTTTTAAATAGCTTGATAAATACATACTTTGTCAAGGGCCACTCTTGACACACAGAGTATCTTAGGATGGGACAGCAATGTCACATCTGCTTTATCTCTTAGGCTGCCAGGATGATAGCTCCATTAGTCTTTTCTGCTGATGGTGAAAGGAACTCAAAAGTAAGGGAAGTGTGGGTATGAACCCTGGACATCCAGGCTTAAAGTCTGGTGCCTTATCAACTGAGCTATTTAGCTCCATTGGCTCTTAAGGTATAATGGTCAGTCTTTGGCTACTGGCTTTACCACATAACAGTAAGCAGTCTTAGTTAGATTGAGAAAAGGCCTTTGACTTGTTTACCCAGAGATCTTCAACCAGCAAGAAGCTGTGAAAGTAGCTTCAGCCTGGAAGAAAAAATTTTGACTCTTTTACTTCTGGGAAAAGCGGCAGCCTCAGGACTGACCCTGAGCTTGGAACTTATTAACTCTCTATGATCCAATGGGAAAAGAAAAGGAAGAAGAAAGTTATTTTTCATTCACATATACACATTCATTCAACAAATAAGACAAGGAGCCCTCCATTACACATACATGCACTCATATAGATAAAAATACATAAAACATATATCCATGAATATAGACAATATTTGCATTTAAACAAACAGATAAACACATATTCACGTATAAGAACTCATGGATGAGGCAAGTTCCAGCAGGCTTCTTCAACTTTATTGTCTCCTCTGTAGCTTCAATAACTCTAAGACAAAGTCTTCTACAACAGAAGAAGAATTAACTCATTCAAAAATAGATACAGCCATTACACAAAAGGAAAGTTTCAGTAGGACTATTGAATGTAAGTTCTTTCATTACAGTTATATATAGCTAGACATCATTTTGTTTATCATACATTTAAAGCAGTGATTTTCTCTATAAACGCACTGAGTTCAAAGCAGAATCTTTTCCTATTTTCAAACTCACGTTATTTGTACATAGCAAAATTTTTATGTCGAAATTTTCACCAAGAAACAGGTGTGTATCTTCTCTTGTATAGTTAAGCATCTATTCTTTGTTTCTATGTTCATATGGCCTATCTTATCAGGACACACACCTGGACCTTATCACTGGACTAACCTAGAATGAATGTATTTCCACAATCATTAATTTGTTTCAACCTTGATTTTCTTTCTACAATAATTCTTGTGGTTCACAAAGCTCCTGGTAGCTTTTGCTAGTTTCCAGGAGGACTAGAAGTTACGTGAATCAATTCAGGAATCATTGTCAGGAATTATAAAATCATTTTCATAAGATTTTGCATGGAATCTGTCCAATGCATAACGCCAGTCATATGAGACAAACATGGGAAAGTGAGGCAGCAATAAACCTTCTAGAGGCAAACACCCGTTTTACAGCTTTGCTAAAATGAGGGAATTGCCTTCATAAAATTTATTTGCTTGCTTCAGGTCTTTTCTGTATGGTATTGTCTCTGACAATAGTGTCTATAAACATGGGTAGGCTAAAGTTCTTAAAATCTGTTAGAATGATATGTGGGGGTTTATTAAGTGGTTTATAAAACCTTAAAATGTTATTTGTTTATATAAAACACCATTCATTGGAACTGTATGACTAATGTTTCATTTAAGCTATAAAATTTAATGTTATGCACATAGATCTTGATAAGCATTTTCTTCCAAAAGAGATCCTAGCTAATGAAAAATTTAATTAAAATGTTTTTTCAGTACTCAGGATTCATGATGTCTGATTCCCAAATAATCAATAAAAATATTATGAAAAATAATAAGAAATATATAGCGTAAAATGCTTTATGTAAATCAAAATGCCTCTAAGAAATGTATCTTTAAAAATGTTAAAATAAAATGTTTTTCAAAGTATCCTTAATATACAAATGAAAATAGTAAGGCTTTTACTGAGCTGTAAAAAGGATATATAGATTTATATATGTGTAGGATTTTTTTTTCAAAAATCTTTTTACTTAAATTTCCTTTTCATGATAAGGATTACAAGAGAGAGATATAATCCCAACAAATGCATTTTTCAAAGCTCTTATCTCATCCAATTTAAACTAAAGGAGAAAACATCATTTTAAAAGCAAGCTGCCAATGCCTGCTCAGCCTCATAACTTAAAGTCTCCTAATTACTCATAATTGCATAGTCTCTGTCTTTAAAACTCAATTTTTCTGCTTAATATTGACTCACATCTTAAGGAGTACAAATGTAGGGAACTCTAATAAAATAGAGTAAAAAGAAGGAATAATACAAAACAAAGAAACAACAACAACGAAACAAAAAGATGATTTTCTTGTAAAGGTAAATGAGATTGAAAAACAATTTGCACTTAGCAAATTATTTTGCACTTAAAGCTACTCAAAAAACCCAAAACAGTGTAACTTTAAAACTGGCAAGTTATAGATATAAATAAAAAGTACAAAATCAGATTAAAAAAATCCATATTTATTTGCAGCTCTGTGCATCTATTGTACTCTCTCTAAAAGTACTTAGGTTTATTTATTTGGTACATACTACCAAGGTGATTTATAATTAAGTGCTCATGTAAATTATAATTACCAAGTTAAACCCAAATTCTTTTCTGTTCATAATGTAACTGAAATTTGAAGGGAAAAGCCACAACTCCAACAGTCTATCTGGTTGAGCTTGTCAATCTTTCTTAAAACACCAATAAAAGAGACAGAGTTCTATTAGTGTCTAAGATAAGATCTCACTTTCTCCCTTTTCATTTCTAATTTTATTAAATTACATCTTATTTCTGTTTCTATTGGTTAATTTGGCTAATTTTTTTCAATCTCATTTATCTTCACAAGAAAATCATCTTTTTGTTTTGTTAGGGTCCAAAATACCCTGAAGTCACCTAAACTTAGATAACATGCAAAGGTAATGAACGTTTATTTTTCTGCAGAGTTCCAACATGCTGAGGTCACCAATTAGGCAGATTGGCAACCCTGAGACTTAGAGGACTCTTTATGAAGACTTTCAGGGGGATTGGGGGTGGGCAGTGAGGGAACCTGTAATGTGATTGGAGTATTCATATTGAAAACCAAGGGCCAGAAGCAGGGTCTGGGGAAGCAGGTGACCTTTGGTTTATTTGCCATTAATCAGTGGTCTCTGTCTAACTGGTATCTAAGCAACCTTATCTCTTTCCAGCCAGTTGACTAGGTCTTGACCATTGTTTATGGTTTGTTTGGGTTTTGTTGTTGTTGTTTGTTTTTCATTAACTGCTGAGCTCATCTCTGGGCATGGGAACCTCATGGTCTCCCTTAATTTGACAGGAGAAGCGAGTCTGCCATGGAGTCAGCATGACTTCTAGGGTCTCAATTTGGGGCCCCCTGGGGCCCCAATTTTCATTGATTCTTTGTTTTGTATTATTCCTTCATTTTACTTGATTTTATTAGAGTTCCTTACATGAGTACTGTGTGTACGTTATTTCATCCCCTACTTTATCCCCCTCCAACTCATCCTCTCTCAAATTTATGGCACCTTCTTTATTATTTTCATATCTACATATCTCTGTGTGCACACACATGCACATGTTATAAAGAAAGCCTGATAACTCTACTTAACGCTTCCAGGTTCAAGAACAGCTCGCAAGAGTTTCCCAACCTGCTGGCACATTTGTGCCTTCTTGATATAATATTGACTGAACATCTTCTAAAAGTTTCCGTAATCAGCAAACTATAACCATAGTAGAACAACACAGCCTTGTTCGGCCCTAAGTCTTGTAGTTATTTACCTACTACCTGTCCAGAGATCACAGGGGAATTCTTTAACCCTAAAGCAGTGCTGTCAATAGAACCTGAGTGTGGCTGTTAAATGCAAACAAAGGTTGTAATTCTGAGGTCACCTGGACACAAAGGAAAATATCTTTTAATTCCAACACTGAAAACTATGAATTGTTTTCATGAAATGACATTACGGAATAGATGAGTTGGGGATAATAAGGGAGCATGTCTCCTACCGTGTTATTAATACTGCATGAATCAAGAGTGATGCTTCGTCACCGGTAGGATGGGATCTTATACAGGAATCAAACTTTACATCTTTAGAAAGTAAAGAGTTTCCAAGTGTTTTGATTTGGGAGCTTTTGTTTGTTTTTGTTTTTGTTTTTGACAATCGTTTTTCAATGACCTGACTGTCTACAACAGGCACACTCATCTTTCTTTAAGGCTTTCAGGTTGTCTTTCCTTCCCTATTTTTGTTTCAGGAGGTCTTGTTTTAAGGGACTATAGGTTATTTGTGTCCCTACAAGGGATACAAAGGTGTTTCTTCTGGGTGATTCTATATTAGAGACAATGTCCACCAGCTGGGAGGAGTTTATGCCAATACCTCCACTTATTTTCTTTGGACCAGCTCACTAGTAGGGGGAAATGAGCTGGGGGCTGAGGGCTGGGAGACGTTGGCAGAAGTTTAGACACGCCAGGGAATTGGGAAAAAGTGTGAACAGGAAGGACAGAGAGCACTGAGCAGTCAGTCACTCAAGGGGCTGGGTCCTGTGGTAACAGGAAGTGATCAAGACCTTTGCTCAGAGAGGGAGGGGCAGGTGTCTGTGCTGTCTAGGTCCTAGAGCCTTTGAGGGAAATAGAGGAGTGTGGCTGGGAGTGGGGGTGGAGCCTGGAATATATTTAGCTGAGAGCCCTACCAGGATAACAGACCAGAGCCTCAGCTCAGACCCTCATTCATCTGAAGTCTGCCGGGTACCAGCTATGCTTGCTGCAGCCGAGTCCCTGGTGGCTGCCCTCTGGGCAGCGCTCCATCTCCGGACTCTGCTGCTGGCTGCTGTCACCTTCCTGTTCCTGGCTGACTACCTCAAAAGCCGGCGCCCCAAGAACTACCCTCCAGGGCCGCCGCGCCTGCCCTTCTTAGGCAACTTCTTCCAGATGGATTTTGAGCGGCCCCACGTGGCAGTTCAGCAGGTAGGAAGGGGTCCCGGGGCCCCACGTGGCAGTTCAGCAGGTAGGAAGGGGTCCCGGGTGCCTGGCTTTGCCCTGACTCGATCCTGAGCTGCTGGATCCGGGACTGGGGCCGGGGGGTGGGGGTGGGGGGTGGGGGGGGTGGGGGGAGCGAGGTGGGGAGGGGCCCTAGTGCACAGGGCTCTAAAGTTCTTGCTCACAGTCCCTAAGCCCATGCCAAAAGCTTCTAAACATAGTCTTTTAAGAAATACGAAGCAGAATTTCCAAATCACTGGAGAATTTCTTATCCTTTTATGACATACTTCCAGTGTGAATCTATTGTGTACAAAACACTGTATGATTTGAATTCTTTAAATATGCCAACGTCTGTTTGTCCAGATTGCAAGGACATAACAGTAAATCATGATACAGACACCACTCTGCCGCTTTAAGAAGTGTGTGTAAAACTAAACCCTTCGCCTCAGCTTAGTTGGTTAAAATCCCTTTCTAGTTTAAAAAAGAAAAAGAAAAGAAAACAGAAAAGTGTGTGTTCTACTCCTCTTGATTAGAGTTTTGTTTGTTTTTTTGTTTTTTTTTATGGACATCAGCTTTCTCCTACTGAGATGAATTTTTCTTCATCCTTGCTGGCTCACCTATTCATGGCATCAGTTACTTAGGAAGTAACTACAGGCCTCCAGTTCCACTGGAAGAGTGCCTGTTTCTCTGTCCACATTCTGAAAGCTCAAATATGGAAGTCTGTTTTGTGTCCACAGTACACATTTAAACTTGGCAGGTCATTTGATGACTTAACCATGTTACCGTGTAATGCCTCTCTTTATCCAGAGAGCATTTGTCTGCACTGTATCTGATCACTTATCACCCTGCAAGCTCCTTTTGGTCAGTATGTGAAAGGCATATGCTTTTTTTGGTTTTTGTTTGTTTGCTTTGTTTTTTAATTTTCACCTACTTATAATACTAGAAGTGTATTCATCTGGACAAACATACTTGGACAATATTTTTGTTATTCAAGTCTCATCATTAATTGGGGAAGGTAGAACATTTCTGTTTACTACTTAAATGCCAGCAGTTAAACTCAATGGTTTGTTTTGCTATTTTTTATTCTTTCTTTTTCTCTTTTCTTGTTTTTGTTTTGTTTCATTTCCTGTATTTCCATAAGCTTCTTGGACAATTTCCCAGTAATTGCCTCTTTATCCATCTTCACTCTCACTACATCTTTTATCATCCTCCCAATGGCTGCTGTGTGTTTTGCAATATACAGATGCAACTTATGAGATTTGCTAACAGCATTTTCCATGTGAAGCGAAGAGACTACAAATACAGAGGACCCCTGTCTCTCCTCTATAATACAGCTGTCTCAGGTGTTCTCTTCTTCACTTGTACTGAGAACTGCATCAGACACTGACCTGTCCTTCATTGTCCAGTGCAGCTGGAACTCAAAGGCAGAAGAGTCTGTTGTCTTTGTTCCTTACTCATCTTCCCACAGCTCTGTCTGTGTTCTGACCTTTCAAGTTCACAATTTCCTTTCTGCCCTCAAACACTTTCTTTCTCCATTCCTTCAGAGGAGACTGTAGCAGGAAGAAACATCTTAGCTTTCCCCATGTCAGAACGCCTTTCCCTCCATTGCCATCATTGCTGTGCTGTCTTTCCCTGACTATGGGCACAAGGTTGACAATCGGCTAGTAGCTCACTTCTTGCTGGCCTTTGTGGTTTCTCCATAAGTGTTAATGTTTTGTTGTTGTTTTTTTTCTTTTTTCTTCTTTTTTTGTCTCTCAGCTTACAAGATATTTTGTTTTAGTTTCCATGTTGATTGTGAAGGTCTTGCTTGATAAAGCTTGAGGCTTTATGCTGTTAGGTCTTCACTGTAGGTTTGCATTTTGCCAGAGTAGGAAGTTTCCACCATATTTCAAGTATTTTCTCACCTACACTTTCTCTTTCTTGTTTAAGGGGGACAGCTGGACACTTAGGCACAGCTGTGACATCTATGGTACTGGGCCTTGCTGTTTGCCACCTGCTTTTTTGTGCAGTGCAGGGTGGACCTGCTTCTTACCTCTCTACTGCCCACACTTGTTCGCACATTGCTTCTCTACCCAGCTCTTCTATGAAGATCTCCACTTAAAGCACTGCAGCTTTCTGTCCTCGCATTTCCCTTTGCTTCCTTTCTGAATCTTTCACTTCTCTGTTAAGATTTCCCACTATTTGGAATATTTTTGTAAAAGCCACTTTGAAATATTTGTTTCTCCCATCACCCCAACATCTGTTCCATCTCAATAAAATCAAGGTTCTCTTGGGTCTTAGTGAATTAAGTAATGTCAGGCTGGACATTTTGTGTGGTGTGCTGTAAGACTGATGCACACACTAGACACATCTTTTACTTGCATAGGTAGCTTTTGAGGCTCTGAATCCTCACTTTTGTGAGTGGTGATTCAAATGGAAATTTAAGACTTTGTTTTGTGACTCTTCATAACCCCTTGTTTGTGTTCTGCACTGCTGAACCTTCAGTCTCAGCAGCATGGGTTGATAAGAAGGAAGATAGCTGCGAACAGTAGGCCCACATCAGTAAAAGTAAGCCACACTTCACTACAGGAGGATAAATGCCAGAGATCCTTTCATAATTGTCCCACAGAGGAGGGATGTCCTTATTACTACAAAACAGTGGTGGGAACCAGAATTCTCTCTCAGGTTTCTTGGAGAATTCTCTTCATAGCAGTTGAACTGTAGAAGTCACAAATAAGTCCACAGATTCAGCCCAGGAGAGACACACAAGTAGGCCAAGTGTCTAGATGGCATCCAGGAGCAGCCCCTTAGGGTTGAAAAGGGGCCCATCTTTATGGTGTTTGACTCCCAGGACATAGAAGCAGGTTCAGCCCAGGAGAGACACACAAGTAGGCCAAGTGACTGGATGGCATCCAGGAGCAGCCCCTTAGGGTTGAAAAGGGGCCATCTTTATGGTGTTTGACTCCCAGGACATAGAAGCAGATTCAGCCCAGGAGAGACACACAAGTAGGCCAAGTGACTAGATGGCATCCAGGAGCAGCCCCTTAGGGTTGGAAAGGGGCTCATATTTATGGTGTTTGACTCCCAGGACATAGAAGCAGAAAGTTAAAGAGATCTCTGGCCTATTGAACCTCATTTTCCTTGGCTTTTGGCAAAAAGAGAGTAAAATTTGGTGCTAAGTTTTGCTTCTGGCAAATGCTGTCATAAATTGCAAGAATAAAAAGATATGTTTTTATTTGACCTTTTCTAAGTTAAAATATTGGATTTTTTTTTTGAGACAGGGTTTCTCTGTGTATCCCTGACTGCCCTGGACTCTGTAGACCAAGCTGGCCTTGAACTCACAGAGATCTGCCTGTCTCTGCCTCCTGAGTGCTGGGATTAAAGGTGTGCACCACCATGCCCAGCTAAAATATTGGATCTTTTATATCTTGCTATAAAATCATATGTGACTGTGGATGTGTGGATGTGATGTGTATTGAATCACAGCAATAGCTCATAGTGAAACTAAAGCTGAGAACATTGTCCCAGTCCATTTTTTTCACTCTTTTATTTTGTGTTTTCTATGGGTTTGCAAATTAATATCTGAGTGCAAACAAATAAAGTTAAATGATACAATTTAGGCATAATTAAATTTTAATTCTTGCTATTAGGAATCAATCCCAAGTTGATCCATGGCCTTCCCTTTGGGTTTTGTGCTCCTCTTCATTCAGACTCCATGATAGGCCCACATGGAGTCAAGTTTTCAATAGTCTGCTAGCATTCCATTTTCCACTGAGTAACCAGCTGAGGAAAGGAGTTACCTGCTTTTCCCATGTTGCTAAGTAAAATAATGACAAAACAAGGGTTTGAACCCTATTTGACTCAACAGTTATTGCCCATATATATTCTAAGTAGAAGAAAATAGCATTTAGTAGCATATTAGAAATATTTTTTTCCGCAGACCCATTCACTCAACAGACACTAAACAAATGCTTAGCATGACAGGCACAACCCAGGACAGTCTATGGTCAAATGAGTCCGATGGATTCTAGTAATCAATTGTGATATCATATGAAATCTAGCTGGATGGGCAGCGCTGATGCAGCCTTTGATAGAATGATGGCATTGACTGTGCTGAGCTCAGAAGTAATGTTTAAAAGGTGTCTAATGGAGTAAAAGGGTAAGACATGTTAAACCAATCAAAATGACATCATTTAAATGGAGGAAGACAGTGAAGAAGCTGGGCTCCTTATTGGGCATGTGAAAACTCTACTTCCTTCCACATCATAGTTTTTAGCTTTCTCTGTAGTAGTTCTCATAATTATTACTGGAACATTACTTAAATAAGAGAAATGTTGTCAGACTGAAGTACGCATGTAGATATTAGCAAGTTAGACATTAGCATGAACTTCAAGCTAGCTATAACAATGGAACCCAAATGGACAACAGTACTAAGTATACCTTTTAGGATCCATATATGTATAAAATGATTTAATAAATTCAAAGGCACTGTCAGAATGTCATATATGAGTTGATGCTCATTTCATAGTCTTTCTTTTCCTTTTATTCATCTTTATAAGTGTATCAGAGCATACTCCTAAGAACACAGATTTTTGCACATTGGGCAGAATTTTTGTACCTGAATATTGAATGAGCCCATCAGCCCTATTTCTGGGATTTTCCCCTCCATCTCTTTGTTATTTCCATTACCAGAGCCCTCCTCTAAATCATAGTCTAATATTTAAATAGCCACAGTTATGTTGCTATTCCTTCTGTTACTATAGTTACTTACACAAACAAACCATCAACAGATAGTTTTTTTAATGACATTCACAAACATTTTAATGAAGTTCTTCTATATAATCAGCATGGTGATCTTGAATATAAAACAAGTAACCATAATCTTGATTCAGATTGTTCATAGGTACATTCAGAAATTTCAAGCCATGATAAACATTGTGTACAATTTTTAAAATGTCCCCTAAATACACATTAATCTTAAAAACATCAGCCTGGCCACTTTTTTTTTGGGGGGGAGGCAGAAACAATCTTGAGCGCCTAAATAAAAATTCTTATAAAAGGAAATATATTAAGACTGTATCTTAAAATTTGTCTTTAAAAGGGGAAAATGTTTAAAGAACAGGTGGAGCTTTCTAAAAGGTCTTTAACAAACTACCTTGGGACTCAATTCAAAAATAGAACTTGATGTACAGATGTTTCAGCACAGCTCCAAAAATCTTTATAAATACAGCAATTTGGAAGGACGATCCTGGATCAGAAGTGTTATTCCTTGTGTATATTAAGTGTGCATGTCCCATCTCAGTTGTCGTAATTGTCCCTGTAATTTCCTCCTGCGTAGCCGTCATAGCCACCCTGGCTTCTGCCAGTGTAGTCTCTAGACCGACCGTCCGTATCCATATCCTCCAGGCCGAGTGTCGTACCTTCCACCTCCATAGCTCTGATCCCCACCACCTCTAGAGTAGCTGCGACCACGTCCATGGGCCCCAAAGGCACCTCCTCTGTTTCCCCGGGCAGACTTGCCTGCATGGTCCACACGGATCTGGCGCCCATCCAGAGACTCTCCATTCATGGCTCTCATGGTGTCTGAGGCATACTCTGGGTTGGTGAAGGTGATGAAGCCAAAACCCCGGGATCTTTGAGTCTCCCGGTCCTTGAGAACAACCACCTCAGAGATAGGCCCAAAGCTGCTGAAGTGGTCTTCAAGTGCCTGCTCATCAGTGTTGAAGTTGAGCCCTCCCACGAAAAGCTTCCCTTCTTCATAAGACATGGTAGAATGCAAGCCCTGGAAATTAAAAGTCAGTAAACTGGAGAGACGATGAGCTCTACGGAAGCAGGAGAACAGAGCAACAGATAGTTTTATTTACTGTGAATTTCATACTAGTAGGCCAGAGAGTTAGCTCAGTGAGTAAGGGCACCTGCAACCAAACTTGGTCATCTGAATTCAGTCACCTGGACCCACATGATGAGTGGAGAGAACAGACTTCTAAAAGTTGTCCTCTGACCCCCACACATGCACCCCCCCACACACACATAGATAGATGATAGATAATAGATACAGATAGGTCATAGATCATAGATAGATAATAGATGATCGATAGATGATAGATAGACAGACAGGCAGATAGGTAGATAGATGATAGATAGATAGATAGATAGATAGATAGATAGATAGATAGATAAATTATTTTTTCCTTATTCTGTGCTTGCTATAGCAGACTTGCACAGAAATACCTTGGTCTTTGGCAGGTGGTTTTTGCTATGCTCTCTCCTTCACTACACTGCAGAGTGCTTCAGTTACTGAATCTGCTTATTTGTTTAAATGTATGTTCTCAAGCCTTCTTCTAGGGATACATGGTAGATATAACTTCTACTCATATTGATTCATGTTAGTGAACTTATGTAGGGTAAATTCCATTCTTGAAGTGAATTTAAGTTTAGTACAGAAGCAGAGAAAGAAATCAAAAAACATTTCCACAAACCAAAATATATCCATTCACTGGGAAATAAAGGCCTGTCAATATGATTTTCATTGGCCACACATATGACTTTCATCTGTGGCCACAGAGATATGGGCATACTTACATCTAAATATTGAAATATTTTTCAGCTTGTGAAGAAGTATGGAAATGTTATCAGTCTGGATTTTGGAATATCTTCAGTGATTATAAGCAGTCTGCCTTTAATCAAAGAAGCCTTTACTCACCTAGATGAAAACTTTATAAATCGCCCTCTATTTCCTCTGCAAAAAGATATCTTTAGTGGAAATGGTAAGTCTTTTGTGTGTTGTATGATATGTATTATAATTTTATGATACATAAAGACACATACATGCATTATTTATTCAACACTCCCATCAACCAGTTCCTTTATGAAATGCCATCTTTAATGAGAGCTAGATGCTACATTTGTTGAATTGACTAACCCATCAGATGACTTACAGTGTGTCCTAGTAGAGACTGGGAAAAACCACCGATTTTGCAAAACTAACTCTGGATGCTTTGATAGCCACACTGCCCAGAGACACTACCAGACACACTATACTCTCACTTCCATTTTCCCACTCCAGCCTTCTATCCAAGGAAAATGAATGTAAGTCAATTTCTCCCTTCCTCTACATTTTGCTGATAGCTGCTTATACTCTTTTATTAAAATCACAGGTCTTGAAGCCAATGTTATAACTTATTAGTATAATTACTTTATATTGTAATCAAATAAACTCATGAATTGAAAACAGAATTTGCAATCTATTAATATAAAAAAACAACATTTTAGATTCTAATTACTTTTTGAAATAATCCATTAATTAATTCTGTATCAATTCACTGTATTGTCTGTTATGGGAAGCACAGTGTTAGACATATGTCTTAGGATAACAATTGCTGTGATGAAATACTGTAAGCAAAGAAACTTGGGAGGAAAATGTTTATTGGGCTCATGCGTTCATATCATGGTTCAACATTAAAGGAAGTCAGGACAGGAACTCAAAATGGACAAGAACCTGGAGGCAGGAGCAGATACACAGGCCATGGGGAAATATTGCTTACTGGCTGCCTCCTCATGCGTTGTTCAGCCTGCTTTCTTATAGAACCCACGACCATTGACCCAGGATTGTCACCATCCACATTGGGTGTACCCTTCCCACACAAAACACTAATTGAGACAATGCCCTACAGGCTTACCTACAACCCTATCTTGTGGTGGAATTTTCTCAGTTGAGGCTCCTTCCTATGTAGTGAATTTAGTTTGCTTCAGGTTGACATAAAACCAGGTGGCATAGAATGAGTAATTAACAGGAAGTAAAATAGATTAAAAATTGTTCTTATGTATTGTCTACTCTATTGGAGGAGAAAGGGAAAATCAAGTAAGTACGTTAATTAAAATTGTGTAGTTTTATATGAAAACCTGTATCAATGAAGAGGGCTTTGGTCAGCGATGTCTAGCATTGTCTAAGGATTCTGGAAAAGCTTCTGTGAGTAAATTGTATTCATTTAATGACACAAAGAAATAATTACTCAAGGAAATGCAATATCCTTGAAAGGACTAGGACATAAGTGTTGAGGAATTGAAAGACATTCAGTGTGGCAAGCACAGTATTTAAAGGACATAATTAGGTGCACATTATACTTCTGGGATTAGTCAGAAAGATCACAAGCAGTGTTAGATAAGATGTTGACTTTCATTCTAACAAATGGGAAAGATTCTGAATGGTGTTGAGCAGGGGAGATCTTAGGATATTGTGTAGAGAATGGAGGAGAGACATTAGGAAACTTGTGATTTTAGATGTGAAGGATGGGACTTAACACACTCCAGTTGCAAAAACAGACTGTGAATTAGACCAGGGTGATGGCATTGAAGCCATAAAAACACAAGTCCAAGCATGTCTGAGAGAAGCCACCATGATGCCATGATCTACAGCCCAGGAGAACAGGGTGCTGGGAGAACACCACCATGAGTTTGCCAGGTAATCTTGGCTGTCAACTTAACTGAATTTGAAATCAACTAAAACCCAAGGAGCTGGGTGCACAATTGAGGAATTATGCCTCCTTGGATTATTTGAGGTTGGAAGACACACACAAAATCTGAATCATTTGAGATCAGAAGTCACACCCTAAATCTGGGACACACCTGGTTGCAGCCCACATAAAAGGACGTGGAAGAAGGAAGCTTTTGCCTTTTGCCTTCTTGCCCTCACTATCACTGGCAACTATTCTGATGCTGAGAAATTCCTTCACTATTATTGGAACCTACTTCTTTAGGATTCTAATGTATAGTGAAGACTGGATGAGGCCTCTAGCCTCATAGACTGAACAATCATGGAATTATTGGCCTTTTCATCAAGAAACAGTCATTTTTGGACTAACCTGTAAGCCACTCTCATAAGTCACCCTTTAATATATCTAGATTCATTCTACCAGTTCTAGTCCTTTAGAGCAGTCGTTCTTAACCTGTGGGTTGCAACCTTGTTGGAGTTGGAATGACTTCCACAGGAGTCACCTAAGCCCATCAGAAATAGCAAAAATTTACATTATGATTCATAACATAGCAAAATTACAGTTATAAAGTAGCAATGAAAATTATTTTATGGTTGGGGGGGCAACAAACCATGAGAAACTGAATTAAAGGGTTACAGCATTAGGAAGGTTGAGAACCACTGCTTTAGAGAACCCCAACTAATATAGATTATGGTACCAGGAGTGGTTCCTGGCATTCAGCTTAACATAGATAACAAAACTTATATTGATATAAGTCTCTTAGATACAACACAATTCATATGACAGTTCAATGCAGATGACAAAAATTTTTGTGATCAAGTCACTACTGTTCAATCAGTGCCACAAAACAGACTCGGGAGTTGAAATTCACATTCCCAAATATTATAGTCTTTTTAAGCTTGAAATCCACAAACATCTCTGCCAAGTTACATTTTCCCACCAGTTATGATTTAGCAATTTATGACTTCCTTAGGAACATGTCTTTGTAGTTATTCAACTGTGGCAGATTGACTTGTCCTAGTATTTATGTCTCAACTTGCCAACCAGGATGGGAGTTACCCAGGGAAGTCTTGGGACTTTAAACTTTATTTGACCCATATTCAAAATGGAAGTTTCATTGAAAGTAACTTCAGTTTGGTCCCTTCTTACAGTATAACTATTAATCAAAAATGTGGACACATTGAACACAAGTATAGATGCTTTGGTGTGGCAGATCTTAAGTCTTTATAGTGAAATCAGTAGGTAGTTCAGATTAGCATATGGCAGCTCATAAAGAGGAGCTTGGCGTCCCTTTGGTTTGCTGATATGGACAAAAAGTCAGATGTGGCTGGACCATATGCATTGTTGAAGGAGCATGGCTAAGACACTGTGCAAGCCACATAGATGATGTCAGTTATCATGAGAAGCAACAGGACTGCTGGACATCGCAAGAAGTCTCATGGAACCTCAAGACTGCCAAATATCGCAAGATAATGTGATATATAAACCAGAGAATTCCACGTGATCTCTCTCCTGCTCTCACCAACTGAGAGGTCACACTAGAAAGGTACATAGCAAGGTATGCCATTAACAGAATTTAGACAGTTCTAGCCTAAAGCAGAGGCATGGCATAAAACTTACTGAGAGAGAGTTTTTTAAAGGTATCTGTCTTGGGGCCCCAGAGCTCTGGAAAAATGAGCAAGGCAAGTGGAGTTCAGAAGTCGCTTGGAGAGGCTTTCAACTGTCAGGTTTGGCCAGGCCAAAGAGACCATAGAGACGAGTTTCAACTGATGGAAAAAGCTGGCCTCAGTTTGGCAGCTGGAATAGACTGACTTTATAAACTGGCCACAATTTGGTGGTCAAAATAAATATAAGTGTTGATAAATAAAAATATTCGGTTACACTTTGGTTCTGAGGAGACTTGAACTTGATCACCTTTGTGTTACCTTGAAAATTTTACTTTATCCTTGTATCTCATTTTTCCATCTATTAGAATGAGTCAAGCATGTTTTGATAATAAGTCTTTAGATTTTGTTTCCTTTTTTCTTTCTTTTCTTTTTTTTGTTTTTTTTTTTTTTTGTTTTTGGTTGTTTGTTTCAAGACAGGGTTTCTCTGTGTAGTCTTGGCTGTCCTGGACTTTCTTTGTAGACCAGGCTGGCCTTGAACTCAAAGAGATCTGCCTGGCTGTGTGCCTCCCAACTGGTGGGATTAAAGGAGTGCACCACCACACCTGGCTGGACATTCTAAGAGTGCTAAATTTAAAGAATATATTACAAGTACTTACTAAACTGTGTGATGTTGCAAACCATCAGGAGTTGCTAGTCGTTATGTTCCTTGCTTTGTGATATTCTTCCTAGACAATTGTCAAATCCTTTATTGAGCATTCTCCTGTCCATTGCAGACATATCTATAGAGTTCATGAGATAATTTTAGACTGGAATCACAGTGCCATAACACCAAATCTCTTCCTTCCAGGATTGATCTTCTCCAATGGCAAGACATGGAAGGAGAAAAGAAGGTTCACCCTGATGACACTGAGGAACTTTGGATTAGGAAAGAAGAGCTTAGAGCAGCGCATTCAGGAGGAGGCCCATCACCTTGTGGAGGCCATAGGAGAGGAGGGAGGTAGGTATTTCACAGGGCATATATAAGGGGATGGGGCAATTTCATTCATTGAACAGATTCCTACTAAGTGTCTAAGTGTCTTCCTGCACTGTACTATGCACTGAGGATTGAACAGTGAACAGCAATGCCCCTGCCCCACGAGTTCTGCAGCTAAGCACTCAAATGAGTCATCAAATAAATTGCTGAACTTAAACTCTAGTTGTCAGACTGACTTCCCAGGTGTTAACAGAGTCCTTGATGCATGTCAAACCCCATGTAGTATGATTTGGCCACAGACTCTTACATGGGTCTCTGTTTTGTATGTTTCTCTGCCATATGGAATTAACAAGCCAATTTCTAAATGAAAGATGCATCTTTTCCTTTATCCACCTCCAGGACATCCTTTTGACCCTCACTTCAAGATCAACAATGCAGTTTCCAATATCATTTGCTCCATCACCTTTGGGGAACGATTTGAGTACCATGACAGTCAGTTTCAGGAGCTGCTGAAGTTATTGGATAAGGCCATGCATTTGGGTTCCTCAGTGATGGTCAATGTAAGCATTCTGGTTTCCTTTGTGGGGGGAGAAGATTGGACTGGAACTGATTCAAATACAGATAGGTTCTTTCTTTTGGTTTCCAGAACTTTTTTAAAGCTAAAATATAATGTCTTCAAGTTGAGTTTGATACAAATTTATTTCAAATTTATCTGTTGATTTGGAAGTGTTAATCAGAAAACTTATTGTCTACAAAATGTTTCCAATATTTTAATGAAGTACCAACAAGGTACTTTATTATCCATTTATGTCTAAATGCTGTTTTTCTTTATCAGATGAAAATGTTATTGTTGATTTTGCCTTTATCTTACCCAGGCCTATCCCTTTACAGCATTCAGGAATACTCAAAGTATACTTTCTGGCTATCCTCCTGTTTATAAAGCTCCTCTTTGTTAACCTTTTGTCATTGTTCATTAATCTTTTCTCAATGGTTAGGCATTTAGTTATTGCTCAGTTAAGGTTGTTATTTATAACACTGTTGTGAGATATTTAAATGTTCTTGTGGCCAGATCCACTCATTTTTCTTGTATTTTCATTTAGACATTAAAGATAAGTAAACATTTAACACTGGTTCCACTATTTAAATATCCATTCACTCGAAACTGTCAATATTGTAATGTCATAGCATATAGCCCTTTGGAGTTGAATCTTTATCCCCATTTTGGTGGGCTCTATACCTTTATATTTATTCCTGTATGAATATTCCTCTTAGGATTGCTTTAACTGTCTCTCAGATGGTCTGGTAGACTGAGCTTTTATCTTTATTTGATTCTAGAAGCTTGACTTTTTTTCATGTTTTTTCAATGAGCCACTGTCTCTTCAAGAATCTGTTTTCCAGTCTCTATTTGTATGATTTCAGTAGTGTCTTTTGTTATCGATTTTTAGTTTTATTGCACTGTAGTCTATTTGGGTATAATAGATTAATTCATTATTTTCCATTTGGAAAGACCTAGGTCTTTATTCTAGAAAAAGTTCCATATCTTGCTAAGAAGAAACTATTTTCTGTTTCTCTTGAATGAAATACACTGTAGATATCTATTAAGCCTTTTTGACCTGTCTTGTAGTCAGCTCTGAGGTTTCTCTGTCGAACTTTACTTGGAATGACCTGTGCAAACATGGGAGTGAAGTGCTGACATCACCATAATTATTGTGTGAAGGTCTGTCTGAACTTCATGTTCATCTTGTTTCTTTTATGAAACTGAGAGCCCCAAATTCTGGTGCACATATAGTTTCAATTGTTTTCGTTGAAAATGTGTTCCTTTTACAATTATGTAGTGGTCTTTTTTAAAAAATTAATCTAGCCAGTTTTTATTTAACATCCAATAGGTAATCCAGCTTGTTTCCAGCTTCGTTTGTTACATGGGTTGTTTTCCTTCATTGACTCTCAGTCTCTGAGTATCTTTACAGTAATGTCTGTTTCTCACAGGTAATACTATGTTGAATCTAGTTGTCCATCTAGTCAATCAGTCAATCTGTATCTATTTATTGATGAGCTTAGACCATTAACATTTAAGGACATTATGGAGAGATGTTACAATTTATGATAATTCTGTCAGGTTTTATTTTCCTGGTTGCTTCTACTTTTTGGTTTTTGCTTTTCTTCAATTAATATTAAGGATATACTTGTCTACTGTATTAGACACAATGAATGCCTTCCTAGCTCTTCTTTGTTCAGCTGTTCCCATAGAACTTATTTTTTTCTGTGCTCTGGTGATTGGGACTCAACCTTCTTCCTCCTCTGTGTATACACTCTAAGTGTCTTCTTTAGTACTTTCTTTATGGTCATGACTTGACTTAGTCTGTACTTTTATTTAAAATGTCCATTATTCTTCATCAATTTTCAAATAGACCTGTTGAATGTTCAATGCATGATTGGCAGTTGTTTACTTTCATGGTTTGAAATATATCATTCTCAGATCTTCAGAATTTGGGGCTGCTGATGACAAATTTGATGTTAGTCTCCTGTTTCAGTTTTTGAACATCAATGGGAATATTTCCACAGAAACTTAATTTTTTAAATGTATTATGTGTATGTCCACATGCACACACATGAGCATGTGCACAGTAGTGAGCATGAAGTCAAAGAACACTTTTGATAATTAATTTTATTGTTCAACGGTGGAACCCGGTGCTTAAACTTGAGATGTTAGGAATGTGCAGAAAGTACCTTTACCTGCAGAGCCATCTCCCAGGATGGACCCTTTAAAACTTTAAATATTGCTTCTTTCTTTTATAGTTTTCATTTACCATGGAGATATTCTTATCCAGTCATGTATGTTTGGAGATCTAAATGCCTCTTGTATTTGAATTTCTTTTTTCTTTGAATTGGAAAACTTTCTGCTGTAATTTCAATGGATTCATCATCTATCCCTTTCCTTTTTAGCTCAGCTTCTGAAGTAGAAGCCTGCCTATTGCTGGTCTTAGTCTCTTGAATATATCACAGTTCTTATGCATCTTGATCATGGTCATTATTTAAATTTTAATTGCTGCTGTTGGCATGTAGCGTTTCATCAGCAGTATTTTCCCGTGTATACCTTCTCTTTCTCAGATGTAGTGTTTCTTCAGTAGTGTTTTCACTTCCAGATCTTCTCTTTGGTGGAGACTGTTGTTGTTTTCCACTGTGGTTTTTGTTTTGTTTCGTTGGTTGTTGTGTTGTATTGTTTTTTATTCAACTTTTAAATTCCCAACATTTTTTCTTGTTTGTGGTTTTTTTTTTATAAAATCTCAATTTCCTTGTTGTATTTTTGCCTATTCTTCCCATTTTCATCTTCATTGCTAACTTTCTCCTCCTTTTTCTGATCATCTTGATCAAAAAACGCTTAGATACTTCACCCAACATTTAATGTCTTTCAGGGCCTTTGAATTGAGTTATGATTTTCAGAGTTGTCATCTTGCCTTTTTTTTTTCTTCTCTTACATATCTTTGTTTTACTTTGTGCATCTATTGGTTAGGATATCGCTTTTGGATTCTTTGAAATGATCTTATTGAGCAGCTTGTTCTTGAAGGCTACTGTCACTTTCTAAGTGTAAACAAAATGCTTTAGCAGCAATATTACACTCTACAGAGATCAAAATACAGTTAAAATCAGTGATACTTCACTAACATGTCAATGTTGAAATGATAATCTCAAAACTGCTGTGCAGTTTTCTATGAAGATAAAATCATTTAAGGTAAGTGGGGAAACAGTAAATACATAAAATAAAGGAAAGAGACCAGGAAAGGAAGAAAAGTAGAGAAGCAAGATTCAATAATGAGGGAGTGGAGAGAAATGTTATGAGGGAAAAAAGTGCAAGAGATTTTAAAAAGAGGGGGAGGCATCAGAAATATTTCTCAATAGTGAAAAAAAATCAAAATAGACAAATGTAAGAAAAGAGCAAAATATTAAAGTGTTATTTTTAAAAAGTAAATAAAGTCAAAATACTACTAAATGCAAGGGCAGGGCACAAGGTATAAAAATAAAGATAATTTATGGAATAGACATGTGATTGCCTCCAAATTGGGGTGAAAACCTTGATAAATATCATTAGATGAATTCATGAAGGGGAATAGAAACAAAACATTTAATTAAAAAAAAATACTGTCCATTTAAAATCCTGCAAATGCAAAGAAAATGAAAAGGAGAGACCAAAAAAAAAAAAAAAAGGAAACAATAAAGGAAAAGCAACTGACTCAGTTGTGTTCTGGGTCATCAAAAATTGGAGACCTCTGCTTACATGTCTGGAGGAGAAGGTGAACCTGTGGACACCTCTGTATTGCCTTTGGCTTATGCTGCTGCTGGGTCTGTGCTGGAGCAAACATCTCCTCAGAGTTGTATTCACTTCATCACTTTTCCTTCCATAGGTAATAGGGGCCTTGGCTGGCCATACTTAGCTTTGCATTTTGTGATCGCTGGGTGCAATGCTCAGGTGGGGGTGTACATCATGTGTGTTGAGGTGTGGGAAGCAGTAGGACCTTCCTTCACACATTCAATACCCTCTGCGTACTGATCACCACATCATAGGAATGTCCCTCTAGGTGCCATGTCCACCCCTGGCATGCCAGAGTTTCTGGGCAATGAACAACAGATGGTTAGCTCCATAATTTGAGTCAACCCATGGTCTTAGAATTATCAAGCTCAAGGTTAAATTTAAGTTGATAAAGTCAATTTGTAGCCACTACATGTGGGGCTATCTCCCCTTATGTGCTTCCCAGCCTAATCTCACTTCTTGCCACTTTTATCCTTTGACCCTTCAGTGTCTTTGATGACATTAGGGTCAGAATTGGGACAACTACTCAATTTTGTACAGAAATGACACAACTACAGTGTGTGTTCTAGAGTGGGAGACAGGTGAACCAGTGAGAAGTGGTCTGAGGCTGGTGTATTTTGCATGGGAGGGTTGAAATAGCTGCCAGTGGTTGTAAAGGAAAACAGTCATCCAGATGTTCTCACCATTGCACTGTAGAAGATGAACAGGGAAAGACAAGACTGTCTTGAAACATAGAAAGTGACTTTATGGTGTCTCCATGATCGTCTTCTTCTCCCTAATTAGCTCTACAACTTCTTCCCTTGGATAATAAAACATCTCCCAGGACAACACCAAACATTGTTGGCTACCTGGAGAAAACTGAAATTATATATTTCTGATATAATCGACAATCACCGCAAAGACTGGAACCCTGATGAGCCAAGAGACTTCATTGATGCTTTCCTCAAGGAAATGGCAAAGGTGGGGAAATGTGAGCATATTAGTTAACTTTGCATCCCTGTGACTACAATGTGTGGCAGAAACTACTTAATAAAGCAAAAAAAAAAATGTGTTCTGAATGAATTTTAGAAGATTTCAGTCTATTATAGTGAATGACTAAACAGCTAAGCTCATGGGGCAGAAGGGTATGGTGTAGGGTTTCACATCACAGTGGATCGGGAAGCAGAAAGAAGGAAGGAATCATGGGTTTGGTGTAATTGCAAGAGTTGCCCTCCATCCCCATAGCACTTAGTTCTTTCAGCTAGACATCATATTCCTATTTCTAAGAACTTCCAAAATCCTATCAGTGAGAATAACCAAGTATTTAAAACTGTGAAGGAACATCTTGAATTCAAGCCATCATATAAAATGTAAGGCCTTGATTCCCTTAGGCTCCTGGCTAATACATACCACTGAATCTGAGATGGAAGCTTCAACTTGTTGGATTATGGGCTCCTCCTTTGCCCAGGTCACAGTAGTAAATATTATTTAGTTAATTAATTAACTAAACATCTTCTCTAGTATCTTCCTGGCATTATATTATTAGAAGCAATGTCTTATGCCCAGAGGAGGAGGCAAATCATTTACCATATGAAGTACAATATGAGACTATTAACATTGGGAGCGGAATTAACAAACTGATGCTTCCAGAGGAAGTGAGTAAAGATGTTGTGTCATAAAGAATGGTGAATGGAATCAGTGAGGTTTTAACTCTGCAAAATGATGCAGGTTGGAGAATCAATAAACACAGAATATTTATATTAATCTTTCTGGTATCAACAAAATCACCTGTTAAACACTGGCTTTCAGCCTGCTGTATTCCCTACAAATAATAATGGTGTATTAACTGATATAGAAGAATATAAAGTGAGCCCCCTGGGCAATATAGATATTTGATGATATGGCAGATACTGGAAGCTAAATAAGCTTTTTTATTACATTCTCTTCCCACTTCACAAAAACTTTTCCAAAAGTTTAGAAATAATAAAAGGGTTGCTTTGATTTTCACCCAGCCAAGTGCTTCTCACACTTTAGGATCAAAAGGAGCATCATTTTGAATGACTTAATCCAGATCGTTCCTCAGGGTGAGGACCAGTGTTCTGGTCACAAATCCTCCAAATAAATAAATACACATTGTCTTTTCTAGTACCCAGATAAGAATACATGTTTCAATGAAGAAAACCTCATCTGCAGCACTCTGGATCTCTTCCTTGCCGGCACAGAGACAGCATCCACAACACTGCGCTGGGCTCTGCTCTACATGGCCCTCTACCCAGAAGTCCAAGGTAGGCATGTGGTGACTGCATCTAACCAAAGCAGAATAGGGCCAAAAGTAGGGCGGGGCATGGTGGAGTGAGAAGAGATGGAACAAGTATGAGGCGATGTGTACTTTCGAAGGGGAACATCCTTCTGTTAGTGATGGGGTGATATTATGCATTCTAAATGTTAATTAATCTGCTCCCAGAAGCTTGCTTGCTGTTACTTGCATTGTCTCTGATAGGTTGAATAAATGCTGAGGCCTGAGATTGGGCAAAGACATAGATAGGTAGGACTAAGGTGTGCAGGCTTCAGAAGCAGAGAGGTTCATAGGAAGAGAAGTCTCCAGTTAGTAGAAGAACAAGCAGCTGGAGCAAGAAGGAGGACAAAAGACATGGGTGGATGAAAGAAGATCATTCCACCTGGCCTGAAACATCAGCATAGCATGGAGAATAGCAGTCCAAAGGGACATATGTATATATGGGGTCATATTTGGAGAATAGAATTAAGGGCTAGCTTAGATGGGCTAAGATTGCACAATCCACGCCAAGGCTTATTAAAATCCATCAGGTCTCTGTGTGCTCATTTATAATGGCGGGTTAAGGATTAACACCACTGACCAATTAAATATAATATGAATACTGGTAAATAATTTAATTAGCAATTTTCTACATGGTAAGACTATGATTGTTCCAGGAGTACAGATATTACAGAGTCTGTATTCTCAAAAATATTGGAGTTCAGGAGAAGAAAGAAGTCAAGGTATGTTGTGGTAGGTTCTAGCAAGAATGATAATACCACACAACATTCATCTACACCCTCCTTCATTTTTAGCAATTTTCCCATTTTGTGTATTGTCTTAATTCGTTATTCTGATATCTGATAACTTGTGATATACTGCAAGTCCAGGGATCTGCCTGCCTCTGCCTCACAAATGCTAAGGTAACAAACAAGTGTAGACTACCTTGTCTTAAGTTTGATCTTAAATTCCCACTCATGTTCTCATGCGTGCATGGCAATGAATTTACTGACTAAGTTAATACATATTACATGTATCTGTATATATGTATATATATAACTATATATATATATATTATGCATATACATCTGGGTTACTACTTAGAATGCCTTTATTCCTGGAGATACATTTTAAAGAAATGTACCTTAAAGCCTATTGAGTTCCAGTTCAGGCTTGTCTTCTGAAACAGAGTTTCCAGGATATCAATATATTTCTAAAAGCTTTTAAAATATATTTATTTATTTTGTGTGTGTGTGCACCCTTCCATGCACTCTTTCTAAATGTACATATGTAGATTCCCCCCTCCCTCAAAAAATCTTTCTGGAAATTGGTCTTTCCTATTATATATGTTCCTGCATTCAATCCCATATCAACAGGTTGTGATAAGCCATCTATATCTCCATCCAGTATCTTAACTGATAGAAATTTAATCCATGTTCATTTTTTAGAATTAATCAATTGATGGAATCAATTGTGATCAACAGATGGAAGCATCAGGATACTCATGGACCATGAGTAAAGATCAGTACAGAAATTCATCCATAAAGAAAAACATTTTAATATATGCATGAATATGGGAGACAAAAAATCCTGTATATTTAACTATACAGATTTTTTAGAAGTTAAATTTGTGGACACAGAAGATAGACTACATGATGGGTAAACCAAGAATTGTGAAGACGGAATTTATTTTGCAATATAAAATGTTCGTGACATTTACTTTTACATCAATATAGATATATTTAATATTATTTCAGTGTACACTTAAAAATGATAAGAAGGGCTATGATTAACAACCCACATAATTAATTAAAATGAGACTGAGGCAAGAATGTTAAAAACTCAAGATGATTATAAGCATAGATTTGCCCTACTTTAAAATGACCATATTTCTGGTTATCTGATGTATGTTATATGAAATTTATTCCCAATTAATTCTTTTATATGCACAGTAATGCTAACACTAGATATTTATATATATCTATCAGGAGAAAGAGCTGGTTCTTCTAAAGTATCTAGAGTTCCAAATCCTTTACAGCTTATGGCTGTGTTGAGCTCAGGTGATGATCACCAGACTCTGCAGTGACTCCCATGAAGACTGCCTTTGCACATACAGGAAGGGAACCAGGAAAGGAACCAGATATTGTCTCTACAAGACTTGTTCCAAGGGTGAAACCACACATCTATTTTATTTTACTTGGCAAAGCTCAGTCACATCTCCACTTTAAGGAATGTGGGAAATGATGTTTTTACCTAGAAAACCAGATAAATAGCTGAATCTCTACTGCTCTAAAAAAGTGACAATGATATTGATAGGGAGTATCTCTAATGTGTTATCATGACAATATCAGTTCATGTAAATCTCAAAATTCCCTTATGATAAGGCATCTGATTTATTCCCAAAAATCAGATGAGGAAACTGAAGCTCAAAGAATTTCAGTAACATCACCTTCAATACTCCCCTGAAACACTTTGCTATCCACTATCCATGATGACATATCTCCTTGTGAAATTAGTCTGCAGATGTACTGTGTCTCAATGTTTGTGCCCTCCTTATAAAGACACTTAAACTTAATTACCAATGGGATGACATGGAGAGGTGATCAGCCATTATGAAGGGAATTTGTTCTTTAAAAAGAGGAACCACAGGTGTTCTTTCCACAAAGTGGGAGATCTGCCAGAGCTTCTTTCCACTTTGTGGCATGAGGTTATAAGAAAGCTTTCCCAAACTATAAGAAAGGAAATTCATCCTTACCAGACAAGAAATCTATTGATCTCTTGATCTTAGAATTCACAAACTCTACAAGTAGAAAAAAAATAAAAGTATGTTGCTGAAAAATCTATTCAGTAAGGGCAGGTGTGGTGCACGCTTTTAATACCAGAACTTGGAACTTAGAGGCAGGTAGATCTCTGTGAGTTTCAGGCCAGCCTAACCTACAAAGAGAGTCCAGGACAGCTGGGGCAGTTACACAGAGAAACCCAGTTTAAAAAAAAAAAAAAACTTCTACTCTGACTTCTACTCAGAGAAGTCTGAATAGATACTGCTATGATCTTAGCCATGGTGATCCTGGTCATTCAATTCAGCATATATGAAAATTAATAGTTATGCTGTAGGCTTGAAGAAAGTTATAGTTTGCAATTGTCTAAATCAGTTTTATTAAGGGATGGAGAACTTTTATTTCCTTACAATCAGGATGCTACATGAAATAAAAGCAAGTAAGTTTTGGAAGACAACTTCTATATCTTTAGAAGAAAGCATTGAAGTTTAAAACTTAACGGAGCCTTCCATTTCCTTGAAGAAAAAGTACAGGCTGAAATTGACAGAGTGATTGGTCAGGAGAAGCATCCCAGCCTAGCTGACCGAGACTCCATGCCCTATACCAATGCTGCTATCCATGAGGTGCAGAGAATGGGCAACATCATTCCAATGAATGTTCCCAGGGAAGTGACAGTTGACACTACATTGGCTGGATTCCACCTGCCAAAGGTAAGTAGGGTCAGTAATGGGAGTTTGATATCCACCAGCCCTCTGTGTGTGTCCATTCCAAACACTGTCTTGAGTCTTTCTTATCTTCCCTAGGGATGCATTGTCATGACCAATTTTACTTCACTGCACATGGACCCCAAAGAGTGGGCCACCCCAGACATCTTCAATCCAGAGCACTTTTTGGAGAATGGACAGTTTAAGAAGAGGGAATCTTTTCTGCCATTCTCAATGGGTGAGTTGTGATTCATGGGAGAGAGTTCAGGGCTCCTTCTCATCCCTTTGCTCCTTCCCAGGATCCTTTCAGATAAGCCTGTCCAATATGACTCCATTTTGCAGTTGTTTTCAGCCCAGCATCCCACCCATACATTGTCAATCTTCCCTTGCTTCAGATGGAGCTTTCAACTTCCCTTGTTCTGCTTTCTACAACACTGAAAACAGTGACCCAGTCCCTGTCTCTTGTTGACCAACAATGCTGGATATCTGCCATTGTGTAGTCATTTTGAGTGTCACGGGTTCTTTTTAAGGGATGTCTCCTTACAGGGAGAGAACTGAGTTTTAATAGGTTTAATTTATTAAATAGCATTAACTGTAATTTGCTTATGTGAATTGGATCCTGTTCAATAAACAATCCCCAAACAGGACTTATTTCTTTAAATTGAAATTCTTTGTTAAATGTAGTTAGTTAACTCATCTGCCACACCACCTGACAAGCAGTAAAGGGAATGCAATGATGACTCATTCTCCCTTGTGTTTTCCACCAGACATGTTACTAAAGTAGTAGTAGTAGTAGTAGTAGTAGTAGTAGTAGTAGTAGTAGTAG
>CAJQZJ010032273.1:5968387-6051947 GCA_907164525.1 Lophiomys imhausi | reverse complement strand
AGTAGTAGTAGTAGTAGTAGTAGTAGTAGTAGTAGTAGTAGTAGTAGTATTGTGAAATCAATAGCCAAATGTTCTAGATATTGGCTTGTATATGGTGCATACATGTTTTTGCAAGTAATTTTGCAATTCCTTAATTCTATAAATATGTTCTTAGCATATGTTGTTATCTGTCCAACATCCAACCTGAGAGCATGAAAGTAATGGGAGAGAAAATGAAGCAAAGTTATGCCTTGGAGCAGCTGTCCCACTGGAGCCTTTCCAGTTGGAATTAGCACAGCCTAGTCAAATGTGCTGCAGCTAGAATTCAACATCTATCAGATTTTCTCACACTGATGCTTCTGTTTCCTGACAATGTCCCCAGAAGGTGGCTAAATGCTGCATAGAAGCCACACTGGAATGCTTGACAAGGTCATCAAATTTGTTTGATTATCTGAGGTAGTGTGAGTTCTCGAGATGCTAAGGATCAGGAGAGGAGGAGCCTGAAGTTGCAGTCTTGCAGGTGTGGATCTAGAGCCAGTGTTTGTCAGTGGTAGGCTGCCCTGGATGTGTCTGTTAGGGAGTGGTTCTCACCTCTTTGTCTTTCCACCTGTGCTTGTCTGTCCCTTTGTTCACTGTTCAAAATTCACTTTAATAGAAAAGCTAATAGGACACAGGGACTCTGCCCAGTCTTCCTATTTATAAAACAAAATTAAAAAGTTTTGAATTATAGTTTAAAATCTCAGCTACATTTTTCACTTATTCTAACTATTCTGTTAATGAATCAGATCCATAAAATAAAAGTCTAGAAATATTACACTTCTTACATTGCAAATAAATGTTCTGTGTGATAATTGCTGGGACTATGGTGAGAAGAATGTGAGCAGATCCCCATCCATGGCTTCCACAGGAAGATGTTCCTCCAGGCCCATTGCTGCCCATGTACATGCTATCTTGAACTATAGTGCAAAACCCTCTTGGCCTAGGGGCCTTTTACCTCACCCAGTCTAAACTGTTCTCCCATCTGGACCAGTTATAAACAAAAGTGGCAACATACACAGACCCATTGGTACCATGTTATTAAAAATGTTATAACTTAGTCTAAATTACAGACTTTATTATCAGGCTAATTGTGCCAGATAATTACCACAGCAATTTTGTGATTAATAATAATAATGTTTTAATAAGGAAGGGAATATATGTCCCATAGGCAAACTCTAAACAAGGAGACATAAAAAGAGAGTTCTTTTTTATTCAAGACCATATGCCCAAAGAATTGACAGAACAGTGCCCAAGGCTTATATTTTTACTTGTTGTCTAGTTCTCTTACATCCAGCTTGTAACTTATGGCCACAGTTACAGGTCCATTCATTTTAAAATTCACCAAGTTCATGTCTTATGTATCAGTTAGCATCATGCTGTGTAACAGCCACAAACTGTATTGCTTAGTAAGAACCCATTGCTGCTTACAAGTTTCTATGTGTGGTCAATGGCTTAGATACTCTTGGATGTCCTGCTTTACATCTTACCCTACATGCTCATATGGCTGTGATAAAGATCTCTAGAGACATAACAGAAGCACAAAGTCCTAATGAGTGCGAGCTGGGGACTATCACTCCATAACTGCACTGTCTGCATATTTGGCTTACCTCATGACTAGGTCCATATTACATTCCATATACTATTCAATAAAAACAAACAGGGCTTCTGGAAATGACAAAATTCAGTCCTGAAGAAGGAAAAACTATAAGACTAAAACACACTGTTATCCTATACTACAACCTATGCACCAAAGGGAACAAGAACATAGACTTTGTTTCTTGTCAATGAGACACTTTGCCCTAGTGGTGCTGCCTTGAAGGCCCCCAGTGTATGAGGAGGCTCTTGGCCCTCATATGACCCCTGAACTGGGGCAGGGGACTGTTACGTAGGGACAATCCACTCCAGAGGAGTGGGATGGAAGGAACAGATGGTACAGGGTGAGAGGGCAAGGATGGGAGGGGTGGAAAGAGGACACTGTGATGGAGATGTAACCTGAAGTAATAAATAAATATTAAAGAAAAAAGAAAACATGCTGTTATCCAAAAATCAGAAAATGCCAGTTTGAATGGCCAACTCAGGAATGTTTGGGGCTTTGAAGCAAGTGTTGGTCAGCAATGGGTTGTAATACAGATATTCATAAGTGATTAAATATAGAGGGGGTGAACAGCATTAGATGGTCAACACAGGGCCTGGAGAGGTGTCTCAGTGGTTAAGACATTGGCTGCTCTTCTAGAGGACCCACGTCTGATTCCTAGTACCCACATGGCAGCTCACAGCCATCTGTAGTCTTAGTCTCGGAGACACCTCCTTCTGGCCTCAGTAGACTTTATACATATGTGGTACAAAAACATACATGCAGACAAAACACCTACATACATAAAATAAAAATATAAGTTATTTTTTAAAGAATAGTAATGTATGTGAGAAATGTAATAGAATTTCTATTTTTTTAGCAATTAATAAGGAAAAGAATATATGTCCCATAGGCAAACTCTAAACAAGGAGACATAAAAAGAGAGTTCACAATTTAGCAGTCAGATGCAAAATTTGGAAGATAAATACCAATGGGAACATCCAGAGGAACAGTCTCAAAATATTTTCATTTACAAAAATTAAAAAGTTGTTTAAGGAAGAACATGGTAGACACCACCATCATCAAATATTCCCCCAAGAAATACATCTCAAATAAATCAAGAAATAAAATCTCAAAATCAATTACCAGCAAAAAGGTTAGATGAGAACACAGTGTAACATAAGTGGCCTCTTTTCAACAGGGCAGATACTGACAGTCCCAGTCTGCCCATTGAGAAGATAAGGAGATACTTAGAAAAGAAAAAAAAAAACACCCTTTATAATCTTCAAGAAAACAAAAACTTAAGATGGGTGGTGGTGGTGCACGCCTTTAATCCCAGCACTTGGGAGGCAGAGGAAGGCGGATCTTTGCAAGTTCCAGGCCAGCCTGGTCTCCAAAGTGAGTCCAGGACAGCCAGGGCTGTTACACAGAGAAAACCTGTCTTGAAAAACCAAAAAGAAAAGAAAAGAAAGAATGAAAGAAAAGAAAAGAAAAAAAACTTGAAAGTTATGCAAAGGTCAAAGTATCATGTGTATGTGAAGAGCACGAAAGAGACAGCACAGCTAAGTCTAGCTTGTGACATCAAGGATGTCATGGCACAGCTGGAAAGCTTAGGGACATCTTTTAACTGTCGTATCATAAAGGTGCCTACAATGAAGGACAGTGTGTAACCAGAATCCTAATCCAGAAAGTGATTTAGGGCACAAGGTAGTCCCACCAAAGTTTTCTTCAGAAATTAGACAAAATATAATAAAGAAAGATAGACAGTTGGTTTTCTATTTCCTCTAATAATAGAGGGAAGAAGAGTGACAAACAACTATTTGGCATGTCTTCAGTCTTGTGCACATGAGCGTTGAGATTATAAAAGAAAGTGGGCAAGAAGTATGCATACTCACCCCATCGAGGTCTTTGTCACACTGAGTCTGACTGATCACTATCTCAGTTCCGGTCAGATAGAACATTAGTGTTCTGAAAACAGCTACTTCTAGAGGTAGAAGCAATCTGAGTTTGGTGCTGAGCCAATCTCCACTGCTCGTGGAGACAGTGAATGGCAATCTCCATTTTCTTTGCAGGATGTGGACCTGTCAGAGTTGAGATTCTAGAAGAGAAGCTAAGCAGTTTGTCTTCTATGAGATGACAGCTCCTGCTTAGGGGGAAGGATCACCATGCAAGGCTTCTGCTCATGGATGCTGTAAAAAATGGCCTAAGACTTCTGCGTACCACTCAATGGCTCTGTAGGAGGATCACTGGCTATTGTCAATTTGACAAGCATACCTTAGATCCTCCTGTCCTGGCATCTTCATCCTTGAAAGGAACAATGGCCAGGCTTAGATGTGCACTTATTAAATGATGGGCATGCCTGTCTGTAGACTTGAGCAGGACTCTCATTCGGCATTTAAAACAAAGAGATGGATACAAAATGAATGCAGAGATGCCAGCATTATTCTGTTTCTATTTGCTCATTATGGGTATACAGACCCAATTAAAAAACTAGAACCTTTGCAAGGGCAGCCTGTATGTCCCTGACTTTCATGTTAGGAACTCATCTTTGACACCTTCTTATATTTTAGAATCTTTTTTTATTCTTTAAAATTTGTTTTAATTTATTTACATATGTGGGTATGTGTCTCTGTGTATGTACATACATGTATGTGTGTGATGGTGCCCATGGAGGCCAGAAGAGGGCACTGAATCTTTTGGACCCAGAGATGCAGGTGTCTGTGAGGGTTCTGATGTAGGTGCTGAGATCTGAACTCCAGTCCTCTGATAGAGTAGTAAATAACCTTAATCTTTAGTTGTCTCTTCCTGGAAAGGGTTATAGAGCATTCCATGACTTTGCTGCCAAGCCATTGTGTGGTGTATCATTTATGTTTGTTAAATGAATTTGAAAAGCCTTGATACTAGTCACACGATTCTCTCAACTAGCTCAGGCCTTGCACTTCTTTTATCCCACATGAAGACATTTGACCTGTGAGCCTACTCAGTAGAACATTCCACATTCAGTCACTCTGGGATGTAAATAAAGAGTTAGACACACAGCCCAGGGACTGTTCAGGATTTGCAAGCAAAGACTGAAAGCACAAGTCCCTGCAGGCACCAATGCTAGCTGAGACAGTATCTCACCTTCCATTTTGTTTCCTGCAGGAAAGCGAGCTTGCCTCGGAGAACAATTGGCCAGGTCTGAGCTCTTTATTTTCTTCACTACCCTTGTGCAAAAATTTACCTTCAAGCCACCAGCCAATGAGAAGCTGAGCCTAAAGTACAGATTAGGCATCACCATTTCCCCAGTTAGCCACCGCATCTGTGCTGTCCCTAGACTGTGATGTTGGAAAAGGAACGAGAAAAGAGATCAGGAAGAACTGGGGAACGCACTGAGCCATCAGAACCACTCACATATGAAAGGAAAGAAGGAAGGTGACTGGGGAAAGATGAGAGAAATTAGGATAAGGTCAGTGAATTCATAGCCTGGACTCCTGTGACCTCTAAATTGGTGGTGGGTAAATCACTTATGTGTTCAATGATAAATCTTTTCATCTATGAGTTGCAAACACAATGATGGTTCCTCATGTAAAGAAAGTGCTTGTAAACATGAACTGGTGGGATAAAAACATCATGGACATCATTATATCATAAAATTGTACCTTTAATTTGCTTTCTGCTACATTATAAGTGCATTTGCTTCTGGGTGTTAAATTAGTTCATCTGAAAGTGGTACAGAGGTCTTGTCTCCATCTCATGATCATTGGAGGCCTGCTGAGACCAGAACTTCTGATAGACAACTATGTCTAGAAGGCTGTGATGTGAGGTCATTTTCTTGGTTGTAAGTGGAGTCTTCAAAACCAAAGAGGGCACAGGGCTCTATTTAAAATTAAAGGTGTGCCTGCCCATGATGAGACCAAATTTCATTTGGGCAAAAATCATGCTTCTGTACACAAAGTGAAAACACATTTCCTCATGTGATTTTAATATACTCATGTGACCCAATAGTACCAGTTCACTCCAATAAATTTATAGGGCAGTTTTCTTTTTACAATCCAGAATAAGTCATTTATTAGTCATTGTACAATGAGTGGTGACAGACAGAAGGCCTTGTTCATATGGTCACACAGATGCACAGTTAACTTCTATATGCAAAATGGAGCCAAAACTTACTTGCAAAATGAAAGATGTCAGGCAAGTCACAGACTGAAAAATCTCTGTTCTGCGCTATATGGAGTAACTGAGAGCAGGGCACCTCCTGATCTCAATACACCAGATCTTTTTATTTACAGGGCCAAGTATCATGTTACCACAATAAGCCAGAAATGTTGGGAATAGTTGACTATGACTCCTAATGGAAATGTCTATCCATGAAACACATCTCCTTTTTTCAATGTTCACAGAAAATTATATGATGGGAGTTACCCCCTCCCATACTATTCAACAATTATAGAAAGATTTTGGGATTTCAATTTGCAACCATCATACTTCACTGATTCTGGATGTTCCAGTACTCTTTCCCATATCCATGATGCTCTAATACTCCTTCTCATCTTTATTTCTGCCTCATACTCAGAGTACAAGTCATATGACAGGACAGGAAGTCACCTTATTAAAGGCATCTCAGAATGTGAATCTTCACTCAACACTCTGCTGCAAAAAGACATAGAAGGGGGTTGCAACAGTGAACATTTAAAATCAGGTAGGACATTGAGGGACCTAAAACAGAAAAGGAGAAGGATGCAAAATACCCTGAGACTTAAGGAGGTATGTCTGGCTAGAAAAAGCTGGACTGCATGTGCAGGGGCAGGTGTGGAGGAGGAATGTTGAGGATGTATATGAGATAATATTTGTCTTAGTAGCAAAGATGGCGTCATAGGAGAGGAAACAGCTTAATCAGAAGAGAAAGGACGAGAATGTCCAATCTCTGTCCCCTTGTCCAAATCCAAGCCTATTGATCCAATTTTGTGCTAAGCATCAAAGAGGAAAGTGAAAAAAATGTTAGGTTGAAGAGCTTGAGGACAGCAACATGGGTCATGTGACTTCATAAAGCCATTTAACCTGTACTCTTGTGTTCTCTTTCTTTAAAATGGGATACAAATGGCTGGAAAGATGGCTCAGATGGTGAAGGCATGTGCTGCTCTTCCAGAGAACGCAGGACTGATTCCTAGCAACAGACTACAGCCATTAGTAAACACTGGTTCCAGAGAATGTAATGCCCTTTTCTGGATTCCACAGGTGCCAGTCACATACATGACTCACAGGTATTCAGGAAAAACATCAATACACATTTTTAGACCTGTCCAGTGATATCTTAGAAAACTTGGAATAGCTCTACCTCAAGACCCAGCCATACCACTTCTGGGTATACATCCAAACGATTCCTCACCAAACCATAAGGACATCTCCTCATCTTTGTTCATAGCAGCCTTATTTGTAATAGCTAGAAACTGGAAACAACCCAGATGTCCCTCAACCAAGGAATGGATAAAAGAACTGTGGTACATCTATACAATGGAATACTACTCAGCTATCAGAAACAATGAAATCATGCAATTTGCAGCCAAATGGATGGAACTAGAAAAGCTCACACTGAGTGAACTAACCCAGACTCAGAAAGATGCACATGGCATCTATTCACTTATAATTGGATTTTAGTCATATAGTACAGGATAACTACACTACAGCCAATGCAACAAAGGGAACAGAAACATAGATTTTGTTATCTGTTAGTAAGACACTTTGCCCTAGTGGAGTTGCCATGTAGGCCCCCAATGCAAGAGGAAGCTCTTAGCCCTCATATGACTTAACTGGGGGAGGAGGGGCTGATATGTAGGGACACCCTACTCTGGAGCAGGAGGAGTAGGATAGGTGGGAGGGGAGACAAGGTGGGATGGTGGGACCAAGAGGGGTGGAAAGAGGGCACTGTGATGGAGATGCAATGTGAAGTAATAAATAAACATTTTAAAAATTTTTAAATGGGGTATGAGAGAAGAAATCTTGTCATCTGATGGGAAGGATAAAATTCAGAACTGAGAAATCTTAGTGAGTAATGTGTGTTTTGTCTTAGGACTCCATAAGGAAAGAAGACAAGGTTGCTCTAGCCCTACTCTACCTGTCACGTGGCATTCCTTGAAACATCTATATCTATTCATCCCTGTTAGACAGGGCCCCAATGGACCACAGAAAGCCCAGCTCGATGAGCCAGTAATTGTACTGGGGCTATGACAATAGCATAGATGATTCCAAGGCATCTGAACCAAAAAGTTCCCTGATTAATTTACAGGCAGCTATACAACTGAAGCATATCTTCCCCATTCTCCAGCCCCCACAATAGTTTCCTGTTTGTACAGCCCAAGAAGTAAAGTTGGTGAGCCTTCTCACTTCCCTAAGGCAGTGTTAATAGCCCTCCCAAGGGTTATAACTGCTCTGATGAAACACCAGGGGAGTTTGTCCCTGTGAATGTTTAGTCACTAGGAAGTGAATCCATTTTTTGAGAAGGATAAGAAAGTATGGTTTCGTTGGAGTAACTATGGCCTTATTGGAGGAAATGTGTCACTGGGGGTGGGCTTTTGAAACCTCAAAGCCACATCCAGTGTATTTATCTCTCTCTGCCCATGGATCAGGATGTAAAGCTCTCAACCACTCCTCCAGCACCATGCATGCCCTCCTGCCTGCCACCATACTCACCACCATGATGATAATAGACTAACCTTCTGAAACTGTAAGAAAGCTGCCCCCCCAGAGTGTGATCTGCCCCTTCCCCTCTGTGCCCCCTCTCCCAGGTGCCATCTCCACCTGCCACCCAACCCAGGCAGCTATATGAGGCTCCTCCCTCAACCCCTTGCTGGCCTGGCCACACAGGCAAACCCTACAACAGTGTGGCTTAGCTGATCTCCATGTTCCCTTCATGCATGAGTTCAAAACCAGTAACCTGGGAGAATCTTACACATGACCAAGTCTGGCTGCCAACATGAGGTATAACCTGGGCTACCTCTAGAGCATCGCTTCTGTGCATTGACTTTAAGGGAATACTCCTCAGAAAATTTTAACCTCAATGATGTTGGTCTCTTCTATCTCTGCTAATTTCTCAACTCCAGCTAACCAGCATAGATTGTCCCAGCAAACAAGGGCTTCATTTCAGTGGCATTGCTCTCTTGTTAATGAAGGCTGATTCTTTAGTCCCAGATGATCAGACACCACTGATTCTTAATTCAAAGTAGCTGTGGCTCTAGTATAGTTTTTTAAAATCCCTCTAAACTTAACAAGCCAGGCCTCCATCATCTGCACTGCTGTCGTGACTATCTTGTAAGCTCTTAGAGAACATCCCAGTGAGCTCTCAACACTCAATGTTCCTGGACATGAAAAAACTAGGAAAGAGACCAGGAACCTCAGACACAAGCATTACCAACAGGAAACAAGAAATGGAAGACAGAATCTCAGGTGTGGAAGATATCAATCAAAGATATCAATAGATCAGCAAAAGAAAATGAGAAAACTAAAAAATTCCTCACCCAAATCATACAAGAAATCAAGGACTCAATGAAAAGATGGAACCTAAGAATTATAGGAATAGAAGAAAGAGAAGACTCTGGACTCCAAGGACCAAAAAACATTTTTTAAAAAATCATAGAAGAAAATTTCCCAAACCAAAAGAAAGAGATGCACATAAATTTTCAGAAGGCTTACAGAGCACCAAATAGATTAGACCAAAAAAGAAATTCCTCCTGCCACATAATAATTGAAACACTAAATGTACAGAGAAAAGAAAGAATGTTAAAAGCTTCAAGAGAAAAAGGCCATGTAACATATAAAGGAAAACCCATCAGAATCACATCTGACTTCTCTTCAGAAACTCTAAAAACCAGAAAGGCCTGGGCAGATGTCTTCCAGGCCCCAAGAGACCACAGATGTCAGCCCAGACTACTACACCCAGTAAAACTTTCAATCACCATAGATAGAGAATACAAGATATTCCACAACAAAACCAAATTTAAACAATGTATATCCACAAATCCAGCCCTACAGAAGATCCTAGAAGGAAAACTCCAACCCAGAGAAAATAACTACACCCCCCCAAAAAAACCCTCAGGAAACAAATGCTCCACTGCAGCAAAACCAAAAGAAAAGAAAAACACCCAAGCAAACAACCAACACCCATATCAAAATAGCAGGAAATAACAATCAATGGTCAGTAATATTTTTCTCAACATCAATAGACTATACTCCCCAATAAAAGGACACAGGCTTACAGAATGTATTCATAAACAAAATCCATCATTCTACTGCACACAAGAAATGCACCTCATCAGCAAGATAAACTTTGCCTGAGAGTAAAGGGCTGGAAAAGGTTTTCCAAACAAATGGTCCCAAAAAGTAAGCTGGAGTAGCCACACTAATATCAAATAAGATAGATTTTCATCCAAAATTAATCAAAAAAGATAGGAAAGGATATTATTACTCAAAGGAAAAATTCTTCAAGATTTCATCTAAATACTAAACATTTATGCCCCAAATATAAGGACACCCACATTTGTAAAAGAAACATTGCTAAAGCTTAAGCATCACATTGATCCCCACACATTAATAATGGGAGACTTCAGCACCCCTCTCTCACCAGTAGACAGTCCATCAAGACAGAAACCAAGCATAGAAATAATCAAACTAACAGAGGTCATGAAACAAATGGACCTAACAGATATCTACAGAATGTTTCACCCAAACACAAAAGAATATACCTTCTTCTCAGCACCTTATGGAACTTTCTCCAAAATTGACAATATAGTCAGTCACAAAGAAAGCCTCAACTGATGCAAGAAAATTGAAATAACCCCTTGTATCTTAGCAGATCACCATGATTTAAAGCTGGACGTCTACAAGAGAAATAACAAAAAGCCTAAACATTCATGAAAACTGAACAATTCTCTACTCAATGACCACAGAGTCGGAGAACAAATAAAGAAATCAAAGACAGGTGATCCAAGATGGTGGCAGCCCACACGTATGCAATTTGAACTTGAGGAAAATAGTTATAACACCACAGAGTTATAAGACGCTGAGCAATAATCAGCATGGCACGAACCCACTGGGTTTCACCCAGTGACCCAGGGACCATTAAAAGTCCCTGGGCAAGACTCTACTCTCCTCTCTCAGGCACTCAGAAAAACAGACCAGCAGAAACCACAGAAACTGCTGAATCTGGGAATCATCACCAGGAGAGGGACAGGGTAAGAGCCACTCAAATACCCAGCAAGCAGCTTCAAATCCCAAACAGGTTTACTCACCAGCCTTCTGGGCTCTCAGATTCCACCAGGCTTTCTGACACCAAGCGGAAGATTTGCAGAGCCATGGGAACAGGATATACTCTCAGTAGAACCATTGTGGCATGTTCTGTATTGCGGGGTGGTAGCAGAACCTGTGGAGTGGCAAAAGGACAACAGCACAGCATCATTTTGGCAAACACAAGCATATTTGAGCTTTCCCAGAGGGGTGTTGGACATACAGGTCCCTCTATTGGATTTGTAGTCACTGGGAAGAACACTGCAGCTAGACAGACCAGCAGGATACACTTCCGGCAGCATGTTACTCTGCTACACCACTGCAGTCTCCCAAGACTTGCAAGACAGTGGCTCCAAATGCTAGTATCCAAGGACAGCTCCAGACAGACATAGGAGTGGTGAGATCAGAGCAGGCAGAAAGGCAGGTGGCTGGGTTGGAAGGCACCTTGGATCTCCACAGAGTCCAAGCCCTGAGCAGGTTGTGGGGTTAATATTGGAATCCTTTGCTAGGGATGGCTCTTCCCATGGAAAACCAGATCTTCAGCATATATAGTTCCACCCCTGGAGCAGTGAGGTCTTGGCCTGGGTGCACTGCTGAGTGACTCAGACTAAAGGTCTTAGTGCTTACGGCCAGGAGGCAGAGAGGTGCCCTGGGGACCATCTAGACAGGCACAAGCCCATCTGGGAGGCCCATCAGGGACAACAAAGAACTTGGTATGGGAAATATAGATGCTGAAGGATCTGAATCACCAGATACAAACACTGAGCGCCTCCCACCGGGAAACTGTACTCCCTCCCTGTCAGATCCTTTCAGGACTCCAGCTGGCAGACTCAACCCCCAAACTTAGGACGTCCAGAGTCCACAGCATCTGTGCCTGGACACCCAGGAGCATACCAACAGAGCTGCTCCATGCTGATAACCCAGACTGCAACACAGAGAGCTCTGACTCAGGAGCAGTGAAATAATCCTGGGCCATTCCTCATTGCCTGGGAGTAGGCTGTACCATCTCACAGTGCTTCTGGCTATTGGATGCACAGTGATCCTGAGATCCCCCAGAGAGCAGCTCGGGAGGACCATGAACATGGTCCAACAAGTAAGCTGCAAGGGAGCTACAGCCCCAGCCAACAGTCTGTGGCCTGCCAACTGCACTGTCATCTATACAAAGACCAGTTGGATCCCAGGAACCTACAGGAACATATCCCACCACAACCCCTCACCTGAGTCCCCAATTGGGACAAAACAGGAAGGGGTGAGCTCATGGCGACACACTGAGAACAAACCTCCACACAAGACCCCATCCAGCCTGTGGAAAGCTACAGATCACCAAGCTATATGGCTTCTACACCAAAGTGCCCCACTTGGCACCAAGCCCAGAAGGCACCAGGAACAAACAGCTAAGAACAACCAAATGGCTAAAGGTCAGTGAAAGAACAGATCCAACCAAAGTCAGGGAAATATGACTCCAACAAAATGCAGCTGTGCTAGTACAGCAAGACCTGACCACTCCACCACAGCTGAAACACCCGAAAACGATGACAAATCTATATTCTGGAAAGTGATAGAGTCCTTTCAAGAAGAATTTAAATCTCTGAAGGAATTCAAATATTCCACAATTTTCAAGTGAAAGCAATGGAAAATACCACTAGTGATCTCCAAGCCAAAGTGGCTCATCTAGAACAGGAAAGAGACAAGGCAACAAGCAAACTGGAGCAGGAAACATATAAAATGAATAAAACATTTCAAGAATTGAAATTGGAAGTAGAGCAATAAAGAAAACACAGGCAGAGATAAGAATGGAAGTGGAGAATCAAGGGAAGAGAACAAGAACTACAGACATAAGTATCAAAAATAAGATACAAGAGATGGAATACAGGATCTCAGCCATGGAAGATTCGATGGAAGAAATCAGTACAACAACCAAAGAAAATGAGAAAGCTAAAAAAGTTCTCACCCATAACATCCAAGAAATCAAGGACTCAATGAAAAGATGGAACCTAAGAATTATAGGCATAGAGGAAAGAGAAGACTCCCGACTCCAAGGTCCAGAAACATCTTCAACAAAATCATAGAAGAAAACTTCCCAAACCTAAAGAAAGAGATGCCAATAAAATTCAAAGAGGCATACAGAACACCAAACATATTAGATCAGAAAAGAAACTCCTCTCACCACATAATAATTGAAACTCCAAATGTACAGAACAAAGAAAGAATATTAAAAGCTGTAAGAGAAAAAGGTCAAGTAACATATAATGGCAGACCCATCAGAATTACACCTGACATCTCCTCAGAAACTTTAAAAGACAGAAGGCCCTGGGCAGATGTCTTACAAGCCCTGAGAGATCATAGGTGCCCACCCAGACTACTATTCCCAGCAAAACTCGCTATCAACACAAATAAAGAAAACAAGACATTCTATGACAAAATCAAATTTAAACAGTATCTACCCACAAATCCAGCCCTAGAGAAGATCTTAGAAGGAAATTTTCAACCCAGAAAAGACAAATACACCAAGAAAACAGAGGAAACAAAAACTCCACTGCAGCTAAACCAAAAGAAACACAGAACCACCACCTACACCAAAATAACAGTAAATAACAACCTTTGGTCATTAATATCCATCAACATCAATGGACTCAACTCCCCCCAAAAGAGATACAGACTTAAAGATTGGATCTATAAACAAGACGCATCATTTTGCTGCATACAAGAAATGCATCTCACTAACAAAGATAGATGCTACCTCAGAGTAAATGGCTGGGAAAAGGTTTTCCAAGCAAATGGACCCAGGAAGCAAGCTGGAGTAGCCATCTTAATATCAAACAAAATAGACTTCCAACTGAAGTTAATCAAAAAAGATAGAGAAGGGCATTACATACTCACTAAAGGAAATATTCATTAAGAGGATATCTCAATATTGAATATATATGCCCCAAATACAAGGGCACCTACATTTGTAAAAGAAACTCCTCTAAAGCTTAAATCACACATCGATCCCCACACAGTAGTAGTAGGAGACTTCAACAACCCACTCACAACAATGCACAGGTTGTCAACACAGAAACCAAACATAGAAATAATGAGTCTAACAGAGGTCATGAACCAAACGGACCTAACAAATATCTACAGAATGTTTCACCCAAATACAAAAGAATACACCTTTTTCTCAGCACTGCATGGAACCTTCTCCAAAATTGGCCATATAGTCGGACACAAAGCAAGCCTCAACAGATACAAGAAAATTGAAATAGCCCCTTGTATTTTATCAGATCACCATGGAATAAAGCTAGACTTCAACAACAACAGAAATAACAGAAAGCCTACACACACACATAGAAATTGAACAACTCTTTACTGGATGACTCCTGGGTCAGGGAAGAAATAAAGAAGAAAATCAAAGACTTCTTAAAATCCAATGAAAATGAACCCAAAGCATACCCAAACCTGTGGGACACAATGAAAGATGAGCTATGAGGAAAGTTCATAGCACTAAGTGCCTTCAAAAAGAAAATTGTGACAGCTCATATTAGCAAATTAACAGCTAAACAGGATGAATTGAAAAAAAAAAAAGCAAACACTCCCAAGAGGAGTAGAAGGCAGGAAATCATCACACTTAGGGCTAAAATCAACAACTGAGAAACAAAAACAAACAAACAAAAAAGATGATTCAATGAAACCAAGAGTTGGTTCTTTGAGAAAAATCAACAAAATAGACAAACCCTTAGCCAAATTAAATAAAAGGCAGAGGGAAAAAACACAAATCAACAAAATCAGAAATGAAAAGGGAGAAATAACAACAGATATTGAGGAAATCCAGAGAATCCTTAGGTCCTACTTTAAAAATCTATACTCCACAAATTTGAAAACCTAAGTGAAATGGACAATTTTCTTGATAGATTCCATCTTCTGAAGCTAAATCAAGATCAGGTTAACAGATTAAACAGCCCTATAACCCCTAAGGAAATAGAAGCAGTCATTAAAAATCTCCCAACCAAAAAAAGCCAGGGCCAGATGGTTTCAGCACAGACCTTCAAAGAAGAGCTATTAGCAAACTATTCAAATTATTCCACAAAATAGAATCAGAAAGAACACTGCCAAACTCATTCTAATAGGCCACAGTCACCCTGATTACTAAACCACACAAAGACCCAATAAAGAAAGAAAACTTCAGACCAATCTCCCTCATGAACATAGATGCAAAAAATACTTAATAAAATACTGGCAAACCGAATCCAAGAACACATCAAAAGTATCATACCCCATGATCAAGTAGGCTTCATCCCAGGAATGCAGGGATGGTTCAACTTATGAAAATCCATCAACGTAATTCACCATATAAACAAGTTGAGAGAAAAAAAAAACACATGATAATCTCACTAGATGCTGAAAAAGCATTTGACAAAATCCAACACATCTTCATGCTAAAAGTCCTGGAGAGAATGGGCATACAAGGACCATACCTAGAAATAATAAAGGCAATATACAGCAAGCCAGTAGCCAACATCAAATTAAATGGAGAGGAACTTGCAGCATTTCCTCTAATCTCAGGGACAAGGCAAGGATGTCCATTTTTGCCATATCTCTTCAACATAATACTTGAAGTTCTTACTAAACAATAAGACAACTAAAGGAGATCAAGGGAATACAAATTGGAAACAAAGAAGTCAAATTATCCCTATTTGCAGATGATATAATAGTATATATAAGTGACCCCAAAAATAACACCAGAGAACTCTTACAGGTGATAAACACCTTCAGTAATGTGGCTGGATACAAAATTAACTCAAAAAAATCAGAAGCCCTTCTTTATGCAACAATTAAATGGGCAGAGAAAGAAACCAGAGTAAAAACACCCTTCACAATAGCCAAAAACAATATAAAATACCGGGCATAACTCTAACAAAGCAAGTGAAAGACCTGTACAACAAGAACTTAAAGTCTTTGAAGAAAGAAATTAAAGATGGAAAGATCTCCAATGCTCATGGATAGGTAGGATCAACATAATAAAAATGGCTATCCTACCAAAAGCACTATACAGATTCAATGCAAGTCCTATCAAAATAGCAACACAATTCTTTATAGACCTGGAAAAAGCAATTCTCAACTTCATATGGAATAACAAAAAAATCAGAATAGCTAAATCAATCTTGTACAATAAAAAAACATCTAGACATATCACCATCCCAGATTTCAAGCTGTACTACAGAGCAATAGTAATAAAACAGCATGGCACTGATACAGAAACAGACCAGTGGATCAATGGAATTGAATTGAAGACCCAGAAATGAACTCACACGCCTATGGTTACTTAACTTTTGACAAAGAAGCCAAAACCATACAATGGAAAAAGAACAGCATCTTCAACAAATGGTGCTGGTCCAACTGTATGTCCACATGTAAAAGAATAAAATTATACCCATTCTTATCATATTGTACAAAACTTAAGTCCAAGTGGATCAAAGACCTTAACATAAGCCCGGACACACTAAATCTACTAGAAGAGAAAGTGGGAGAAACCCTCGAACTCATCGGCACAGGTGACAACTTCCTGAACAGAACACCAACAACTCAGGGTCTAAGACCAACAATCAATAAATGGGACCTCATGAAACTGAAAAGCTTGTGTAAGCCAAAAGACACTGTCAATCGAACAAAATGCCAGCTTACAAATTGGGAAAAAATCTTCACCAACCCCACATCTGACAGAGGGCTGATATCCATAATTTACAAAGAACTCAAGAAACCAAATAATCCACTCAAAAAATGGGGAACAGAGCTAAACAGAAAATTCACAAAGGAGGAATTCCTAGTGGCTGAGGGACACTTGAAGAAATGCTCAGCATCCTTACTCATCAGAGAAATCCAACTCGAGACAACTCTGAGATTCCATCTCACAACTGTCAGAATGGCTAAGATCAAAAGATCAAATGACAGCACATGCTGGTGAGGGTGTGGGGAAAGAGGAACCCTCCTCCACTGCTGGTGAGAGTGCAGGCTTGTGCAACCACTATAGAGGTCAGTCTGGCGATATCTTAGAAAACTTGGAATAGCTCTGTCTCGGGACCCAGCCATACCACTTCTGGGTATACATCCAAATGATTCCTCACTGAATCACAAGGAAGTTGCCTCATCTATGTTCATAGCAGCCTTATTTGTAATAGCTGGAAACTGGAAACAACCCAGATGTCCCTCAACTGAGGAATGGATAAAAAAATCTGTGGTACATCTACACAATGGAATACTACTCAGCTATCAGAAACAACGAAATCATGCAATTTGCAGCAAAATGGATGGAACTAGAGAAGCTCATCCTGAGTGAGCTAACCCAGACCCAGAAGTATGCACATGACACCTAATCACTTATATTTGGATTTTAGCTATATAGTACAGGATAACTATAGTACATGAATGTACCAAAGGGATCATGAACCTACACTTTTTTTCCTGTCAGTGAGACATTTTGCCCTAGTGGTGCTGCCTTGTAGGCCCCCAGTGTATGAGGAGTCTCTTGGCCCTCATATGACTGCTGAACTGGGGTGGGGGACTTTTATGTAGGGACACTCCACTCCAAATGAGTGGGATTGAAGGGATAGGGAGTAGAGGGTGGGAGGATGGGACTGAAAGGACAGAACTGGGAGGGGTGGAAAGAGTACACTGCGATGGAGATGTAACCTGAAGTAATAAATAAATAAACAAACAAATAAAAAAAATCAAAGACTTCCTAAAATTTGATGTAAATGAAATCACAACATACCCAAACTTATGGGACACAATGAAAGCAGTGTTAAGACAAAAATTCATAACACTAAGTGCCTTCACCTTCAAAAAGAAATTGGAGAGAACTCATAGTAGCAACATAATAGCACATCTGAAAGTTCTAGAATAAAAGGAAACAAACACTCCCAAGATGGCAGGAAATCATCAAACTTAGGACTGAAATCGATAACTTAGAAACAAAGAGAATGCCAACCCAGAGAAGTTAACTACACCCAAAACAACTCAGGAAACAAATACCCCACTGTAGTAAAACCAAAAGAAAAAAACTCAGAAAGAATCGATGAAACCAAGAGTTAGTTCTTTGAGAAAATTAACAAAATAGGCAAATCCTTAGCCAAACTAACTAAAAGCAAAGAGACAGCATCCAAATTAACAAAATCAGAAATGAAAAGGGGGAAATAACAACAGACACTGAGGAAATCCAAGAATCTTTAGGTCTTACTTCAAAAACCTGTATTCTACAAAATTGGAAACCCTAAGAGAAATGAACAATTTTCTTGAAAGATTCCACATACCAAGGTTAAATCAAATAAGGTAAACAAATTAAACAGTCCTATAAGACCTAAGGAAATAGAAGTAGTCATTAAAAGTCTCCCAACCCAAAAAAAAAAAAAAAGCCCAGGGCCAGATGATTTCAGCACAGAATTTTACTAGAACTTCAAAAAAGAGCTAATAACAATACTCCTCAAGCTCTTCCACAAAATAGAAACAGAAGGAATGTCGACAAAGTCATTCCATGAGGCCATAGTCACCTTTATGCCTAAACCACAAAGAGACCCCACAAAGAAAGGTAATTTCAAACCAGTTTCCCTTATGAGCATCAAAGCAAAAGTCCTCAATAAAATACTTGCAAACCGAGTCCAAGAACACATTAGAGGTATCATACACCATGATCAAGTAGGTTTCATCCCAGGGATGCAGGTGTGGTTCAACATATGAAAATCCATCATCATAATCCATCATATACACAAACTGAAAAAAAAAAAACATGACCATCTCATTAGATGCCAAAAATGCATTCGACAAATCCAACACCTCTTCATGTTAAAAGTCTTGGAGAGATCAGGCATACAAGGACCATACCTAAACATAATAAAGATAATATACAGCAAGCTGGTAACCAATATCAAATTAAATGGAGGAGAAAGTTAAAGAAATTTCACTAAAATCACAGACAAGGCAAAGTTGTCCATTCTCTCCATATCTCAACATAGTACTTGAATTTCTACCTATAGCAATAAGACATGTAAAGGAGATCAAGGGGATACAAATTTATAAAGGAAGAAGTCAAATTATCCCTATTTGCAGATGCTATGATAGTATACATAAATGACCCTAAAAATTCCACCAGAGAACTCCTACAGTTGATAAACATCTTCACCAATGTGGCTAGATACAAAATTAATTCTAAAAAAACACTCAGTAGCACTTCTTTACATAAGAGATAAGTGGGCTGAGGAAGAAATTAAGGAAACAACACCCTTCACAATAGCCATAAATAATATAAATTATATGGGGATAACTCTAACAAAACAAGTGAAAGACCTGTACAACAAGAACTTCAAGTCCCTGGAGAAAGAAACTGAAGAAGATATCAGAAGTTGGAAAAACCACCCATGCTCAAAGATAGGTAGAATCAACATAATAAAAATGGCCATCTTACTAAAAGCAATATACAGATTCAATGCAATTCTTATCAAAATACCAACACAATTCCTTACAGACCTTGAAAGAACAATTCTCAACTTCATATGGAAAAACAAAAAATCCAGAATAGCTAAAATAATCCTGTACAGTAAAAGAACATCTAGAGTTATCACCATCCCTGATTTCAAACTGGACTATAGAGCAATAGTAATAAAAACAGCATCGTGCTGACATAGAAACAGACCAATTAATCAAGAATTAAATGAAAGACCCATAAATAAACCCACATACCTATGGTCACTTGATTTTTTACAAAGAACCCAAACCATACAATGGAAAAAGGAAAGCATCTTTAACAAATGATGCTGATCTGACTGGATGTCAACATGTAGAAGAATGCAAACAGATCCATATTTACCACCCCGCACAAAACTAAAGTCTATGTGGATCAAAGACCTCAACATAAAACTGGACACACTAAATCTAATAGAAGAAAGTGGGGAAAAGTCTTGAACTCATTGGCATAGGTGACAACTTCCTGAACAGAACACCAATAGTTCAGGCTCTAAGACCAACAATGAATAAATGGGACTGAAATTGCAATTTAATTAATTATTGTAGTTATTAGTAAATATAAACTGTAAGATTAGGCCAGAGGAGTATCCAGCAGCTTAGCAGAGGAGTGGGTGGCTTGGCCCACGCGCCTTAACCGGTTGCCTGATTTATCCTGTGGAAAGAGCCCCAGGACCAAGGGTGGCCTACACCACCTGTAACCTAAACTCTGTTAATTAATATAAGTTGTTATATTAGACCAGTAGAATTACCAGCAGCTTGGCAGGAGCTTTGCCTGGGTTCGAGGGGAGTGCAGGAGTCTGGCAGTCCATCGGCCCGGGACTGCTTGGACTGAGGGCCTAGAAGCCACTACAGTATTTTCCCCAAAAATTAAATTCACCAAGACCTTTTAACGTTTTAACATGTATCCCTTAGCTGGGCAGACTCAATTAGCTACTTTAAGTTAACACGGATCACCTAATCCCAAACTACCATGTGCCTGTGATTACCTTCCAGAGTTCTCAAGACGTCTGTCTCCTTCTGTGTCCCAGCAGAAAAAGAAGGAATCTCTGGGTGTGCTCAGGGTTCCTGTCTAATCTCAGGAAGTCCTGCCTTCCTATACTCTTTCTGCCCAGCTAATTGGCCATAAGCAACTTTTATTAACCAATCAAGAGAATAACTCAGAAGGGGCAGTAACCAGATCTCAGCATTGAATTCAACCTATCAGAAGCAATGATATTAGACCTTCCCTCAACATGGGACCTTATGAAACTAAAAAGCTTCTGTAAAGCAAAGGACACTGTAATTAGAACAAAACAACAGCCGACAGATTGGGAAAATCACCAACTCCACATCTGACAGAGTGCTAATATCCAAAATATATTAAGAACTCAAGAAATTAAACACCAACAAATGAAATAATTCAAACAAAAAATGGGATACAGAGCTAAACCAAGATTTCACAAAAGAGGGATCTGTAATGGTCTAGAGGCACTTGAAGAAATATTCAACATCTTTAGCCATCAGGGAAATACAAATTAAAATGATTCTGAGATTCCATCTCAGTCTCATCTGAATGGCTAAGATCAAAAACTCAAGAATGGAACATGCTGGCAAGGATGTGGAGAAAGGGAACACTCCTCCACTGCTGATAGGAGTGAAAACTTGTACAACCAACTTGGAAATCAATCTGGTGATATTTAAAAAAACTGGGAATAGTTCTATCTCAAGACCCAGCCATACCACTCCTGGGCATATATCCAAAATATTTTCCACCAAACCACAAGGACATCAGCTCAACTATGTTCATAGCAGCTTTATTCACAGTAGCCAGACAATAAAAATAATCCATATGTCTTTCAATCGAATAATGGATTAAAACAAAGCAAAAGAAAACAAAAAAGCCACTGTGGTACATTTACACAATGGAATACTACTCATGTAACATAAAAGCTTTGTTAAAACATTTATATTTATTAGTACTTAACAAACACCTATAAAACACCTATATCCTATAACCTAAACCCTATAACCTATCTAAGAACACAAAACTAACCCTATTTTAATTTTCTTAAAAGGATATTAACTGATTTACGGCAGTCCCAGCAGGCAGTCCCTTTCAAGCTTAGTGTCCATTGGGCCTAACTTTGCCAGTTTGTATGCCCAGTTTATTTCAACCACTAAGTAGTGGCCAGTTTATAAAGTCAGTCTGTTTTAATCACTATCTGGAGGTTGGCTTTTTCCATCAACCAAGAGTTGTTTCTATAGTCTCCTTGGCCCGTGTAGGCTTCATGGACTAAAGCTTCTCCAAGCGGCTTCTGAACTCTGCTCTCCTTTGTTGCCAGCCTTAATAGGCTGAATTATGGAAAAAGATCTTTCTTTGGCTAAATTGCAGTAAAAAGTCTTTCTCTCTTGGACTCCGCCTTTCAGTTTATGACCATTGTGGCCTAATGGCTTGAGTATGCCATACCTTGCTGTCCACTTCTCCAGTGTGTCTCCTCAGCTCATTAAGGCAAGAGGAAGAGAGCGCCATGTGGAGCTCTCTGGCTTATATATAGCATCATCTCACAATCCTTGGGAGTCTCCAGGGCCCACGAGATTTCTTTTGATATCCAGCAATTTGGCTTCTTGAGGCAACCAACATCATCTGTGGTTTGCACAGTTTCTTAGCCACACCCCTTCAACAGGGCAATTCATGTTTCTCACTGAGCTATGGCATTTGGGCTTTGTCCATCTCAGCAAGTTCAAGAGACACCAAGTTTTCTTTATGTGCTGCCAAATGCTAAGCTGAACTGCATACTAATTCACTAAAGAGGCCTGTCTTCTGCCACATACTCAGATATCAGAAACAAGGAAATCATGCAATTTGCAACCAAATGGAGAGAAATAAACAAGCTCATCCTGAGTGAGCTAACCCAGACCCAGAAAGATACACATGATATGTACTTACTTATAACTGGATTTTAGCCATATAGTATAGGATAACCATCCTACCACCCACAGAGCCAAAGAGACAGGAACCTAGCATAACTATCCTATGAGAAACTCCACCCAGCAGAGGATCAAAACAGATGCTGAGACACACAGCTAAGCAATAGGTGGAGCCCTGGGAGTTGTGTATAAGAGAGGGAGGAGGAAAAGAGAGACCTGGAGGCGACAAGAACACCACATGAAGAAGAACAGAACCAACCAATCTAGGCCCCTAGAGGTTTACAGAGTCTGAAACACTAATTAAAAAAAAATTTTTAAAGCATATAGATTAAACCTAGGCCCTTTACACATATATAGATGATAAACAACTTGATCTTCATACAGATGCCTCAGCAAGTGGAGGTGGGGAGGGTTGTCTCTGTCATGGACTCTCTTGCTGTTAGTCAAACATCTTACCCTTGCTGGGTCCCAATGGAAGAGGAAGCCCTTAGCCCTCATCTGACTGATGAACTGAGGGGGAGGGGTTGATATGTGGGGGACTCCCCTCATTGAAGAGATGAGGAGGGAGAGGGGGAAGGGTAGGACCAGGAGGCAAGAAGGGAGGGGTCTGTGATGGAGATGTAACTTGCATAAATATATAAATTTAGAAAAAATGTATGGGCATATATGCATTCTATAAAATATTGGACATATATTATGTTTTCACATATACAAATAACATTCTTTTATCGCATATATCACCAATTTTGATTTAGTTGCTAGTGACATAATAAAGACCATTGACCAAAAGCCATTTAGGGGAGGAAAGGGTCTATTTTAGCTCCCATTTCCAGATTACAGTCTCCCATTGAGAGAAGTCAGGAAGGCCAACAGGAACCGAAACAGAAACTGTGGTAAAAAAAACTGCTTCCTAGCTTATTAGTATTCTCCCCTCACCCTTTTCTCTGTTACTTTTTATTTAATGTTTATTTATTACTTCAAGTTACATCTCCATCACAGTGCCCTCTTTCCACCCCTCCCAGTTCTGCCCTCTCACTCTCTACCCTTGGCACTATCCCACTCCTCCGGAGTGTAGTGTCCCTACATATCAGTCTCCCACCCCAGTTCAGCAGTCATATGGAGGTTAAGAGCTTCTTCATATACTGGGGGCCTACATAGTAGCACCACCAGGGCAAAGCATCTCATAAACAGGTAACAAAGTCTATGTTCCTGTTCTTTTTGGTGCATTAGCTTTATTATATAACTCAGGCCTGTTAAGTGGTCTAAAGTCTCCTCTCTGTGTGTCTGACTGTCTGTGTCTCTGTCTCTGTCTCTCTCTCTCTCTCTCTCTCTCTCTCTCTCTCTCTCTCTCTCTCTCCCTCCCTCCCTGTTTTCCTTCTGGCTTACAGCTGATGTATTTTGCATGGCAGTGGTGAATTACCCACCAGCAGATGTGAGGGAAATCAGCCGTCCAGATGTTCTACTGCTGTAGAGACAGAACCATGACTATGGTTTAATATTACTGGAATATATATACACACACACATACATGCATACATACATACACTATACATATGTATGTATGTATGTATGTATATTTATATATGAGTTCCAATTTGAAACACATTTCTACCAGAAGATACTATTTTTAGGTAAGTTTAAAACCTAAGTTATGGATTAGGACTGACTTCTAGAACAGATGCTCCAGAACAGTAGCAAATTTTTAAAAATACATTTACAAAATTATTTGTGTGTGTGTGTGTGTGTGTGTGTGTGTGTGTGTGTGTGTGTGTGCAAAAGTGTATATGTGAGGAGACCAGAGGAAAACTTGTGGCAGTTGTCATCTACTTCCAAAATTTGGATTCTTGAAATTTAAATCAGGTTATCAGGCTGAGTAGCAAATGTCTTTACCTGCTGAGCTAGCTCACATGCCCAGGGGAGTTAAAGGATTAAAACTACACTCATATTCATTTTGCCATATTTTCAGTAGTCAATGAATGGAAGTCACAAGTGTATTTATTTGTAAGTTATGAATAAACATACAATGTGTATAACATAAGTGAGACAGAAAGGAAATTCAGTCCTGAGGAAAGAAATCCTGATGCATGCTACAGTATACATGGACATTCTGAACATTATGCTAGCCAAGTCAACCTCAAAACCACAAATCCTGTACTAGTTAAATTATATGGGTTATCTCCGAAGGTCAAATTTGTAGATACAAAGGTAAATGTAGAGAAGGGTAAGCCAGGATTGTTTAGTGGACATGTAATTCATTTCACAGGACAGCAAAGTTCTGCCCAGTACTTGTACAATTTGAACTTACTTAATACTATTGGGTTGTACATTTAAAATGGAAATAAGAGTTGTGATTGTTGGCATGTGCCATGAGTCATGGTACTTTTGAGACTGAGGTAGGGCTAATTTATGTTCAAGGTGATCTTGGCAAAGTTTAGATTTATGTGCTCCAGAATATTTCAGTATCTTCCTGTGATAATATGACACAGCATACACCAGTTCTCTCTCTTTACCTGGTAGAACAGGAATTGGGACTAGTGGCATGCCAAGCTTAGTTAGAAAATTCTATTTCACAATCCCAGAATTTTAACTGTGACAGGTATTCAGAGCACCTGCACTAACATCACAGTGAGGACTGTTTCTAACAGTGCCCCCATGGGCATGTTTCCAGCTTGTAACCCTGTGACAGAGAGAGCTTCCTATCTCACAGAGAGAGCAAGTCCAAAGTACAATATTAATTGTTAGACAGGGCAGCAAAAAACAAGTAGTAACAGGATGCTGCTTTGTTGTTCTAGACTCACATGATAACATATAATGGTAACAAAAAGCACTCATGTGTGTAGATTCTCAGTTCTTTCAAAATATGTTACTCACTTTTCAGAATAAATATCAGTATCCACTTTATAGATCAGAAAGTTGAATATTAGCAACATTGAGTTTGCAAATCTCTCTAGTACAATCTAACAAGAGCTGGGATCTGGAATTAAATGTTCTGCTTATTGGTACTGCCCAATGATTCTTCCTTGGGATTGACTGTTTTGATATTAAAAGGATGTTCACTGTATTTTTCTTCATGGATCCATTTTAAATTTTCCATCCCTGTGGACTGGATTCTGGTCACATTCCATACCATTGTTATGATCTCTTCAAAGATTTCTTCTCCAGGCCTTCTCCCCACTATGCCTAATGTGCAATCATAACTCTTTCCTTTCCTTCTGTTCACCATGGCATAATCAGAAGTTGGGCTTTCTGTAACTGTAACAAACAGCTGAGACTTCAGCTCATATAAAATAAAATATTTAATTGGGGCTGGCTTATAGTTCAGGTTTAGTCCATTATCATCATGGCAGGAAGTATGGCAGCGTGAAAGCAGACATGGTACAGGAAAGTTAGGTGAGAGTTCTGTATCTCCATCCAAAAGGAGCAGGAAGAGACAGTGACACATTTCCTCCAACAACACTACACATACTCCAATTGTGAACCTATGGGGTTCATTTTTATTTAAACCACAACAGATCTTGGACCAAAGGTGTCTGTACCTCTGTTCACTGTGTGTTCTGATACATTAAGCCTCCCATAGCTTTCATTTCTTCATCTATAGAATGCATCTAAATCTCCCACAGTATCCATGTGGAGGGGGAGGGGAATCATACCATAATTCAAGACTGACCAAAACAAAATTGCTTAAATCCTTAAGGTGTTGATTGAATCTAGACAACACTCCAAGAAAATACCTACTTATGTAGCAGATGGCTATGTAGGAGAAAATATACTGGTACTGTCTGGAAGCAGATGAACTGGAGTAAGGAGAAATAACTGGAGGGATAAGTAGTGGGTTTTCAGGGAAGAGAACCGGAGCTGAGAACTAAAGCAAGGTTGAGTGTTAGTTAGACAACATGGGGGCAGAAGAAAGTTCCTGGCAATATAAACAGCATTTAGAGGGAATTGGAATGAGTCGAAAATTATCTGTTCGAGAAACTGAATGCCACCCTGTGGCAGCCCAGGCAGTAGAGGAAGCAGGCCCTGGAGGATGAGATGGTATTTCCTTGTGCTAATATTGATGGAAAGATACTACAGAGTATTCTGTAGGTAGGCATGATGTTACAGTTAACTCATGTTCAAGCCCCACTAGACTGTCCACTGCAGAACCAAAGATATGGATCTAAATGAGAAATTGGCAACCTTCTAATTTCTTACCAAGATGGCAGGGAGGAACAAGAATGGCTAAATCAAGAGAGACTGAAGGAATGGGTCAGGTCACTGATGCAGTGTGAGGGAAGGGTGGAAAAGGTGCACTCTGGTTCCAGGGAGCCTGATACCTAAATGTACTCCTACCCCTGCTAAGGAGCTGGGTTCAGAGGCTTCTGCTCTGAATGCTAAGAATGGAGAAGCGGAGGTGGAAGATACATCATTTCCCTTTGCAGACCAGACATGCCACTTCCTGACTGAAGGAAGTAGTTGAGTGAATTTTTATTCCCTATCACATTATCTTTACCCTCAATGGATGCTTATATGCATCTCTTTAGACCCCCACCAAACTCTCCTATACATGACTGACATTCTGTAACAAAGAAATGGACAAGGGCCCTGGAAAATCCCCAGAAGGCGTTCACATCATTATAAAATGATCTAGACTAGGGGTGGAATCTTGAAGGAGCTGAGGATGTGAACAGACTCAGGCACAGGAGTTTGATATCTGTCAGTCCTCTGTGTGTGTCTATTCCGTGAATTGTCTGGAGTCTTTGTGACCTTCCCTAGGGGGCCATGGTTCTGACCAATGTGATTGCACTGCGTATGGACCCCAAAGATGAGGCCACTTCAGGTGTCATCAATGCAGAGCATGTTTTGGAAAATGAACAGTTTAAGAAGGGAAAATCTTTTCTGCCATTCTTAAAGGCATAGTTTTGATGAACAGGAGTTCTGAGAGCCTTCCCAGGCCCTCTCTCCTCTACACCCTGTAGTCCTCTGCTTTAATGGGGACATCTTCAAATGGCACAATGTGGCCCCATTTGCATTGGTTGCAACCCAACATTCCCTAAACCTGGGACTGCTTGAGACCCGCCCTATTTCTCCCCTCTCCTTGCTTCTGCTGAGGATTTCAGCTTGCTTTGTTTTATTTTCCACCAAATTGAGAACAGAAATCCAAACTCTGCCTTTTGGTCACAAAGCTAGACATTTACCATCTATTCAGATATGTTTTAGCATTCAAGGTTCTTTTTAAGGAATGACTCCTTACAGGGATATAGAGCTGAGTGAGTGCTAATAAAGGAATGAGGAGGAGATATGACAGAGGGACCACCTACTTCTGGCAGAGTGCACCTTGACAATAGTTTTAATGGAGTGGCTCTTGTTCTATCCACTTTCCCTCAACATTTTTTTAATTATAATCCCTTTTTAAAATCTAGTTAGTTTTTGTTTCTGCATATGTTGGGAGGCACAGAAAAGAATGATTCTGTCTCTCTTAGACTTTCTTTTTTTTAAATACTTTATTTTATTTATTTATTTTTTAATACTTTATTTTTTTTCTTCAAGTTACATCTCAGTCACAAACCCCTCCCTATTCCCCCTTCCTATCCCACCCTTCCACCCTCTTCCCCCCAGCAGTTTCCCCTTTCAGTCCAACAGATGGTTCCTTCTCTTATAACAGTAAATACTATACAAAACAACAGATATAAATATGCCACATTTATGAGAGTTAAATGGCCCAGTATACCTTCCCAATGTCCAGTTTATACATATTTGGCCCCTGACTTTAACATTCTACTATCTAACCATCTCCATGAGTTTAAAGGTCTATATCTGACTCAACATTCATACTAACTTGCAACACAATTTTAAGAGTATCTTCTTAGATCTATAACACCCTCTTGATTCTTAAACAACTCAAAATTTAACTATGAGACTCTAGCTGTCTATTCTTCAACCACCTCAGAGACCTGAGAGGGATAAATATATCTGCTTATATAGGAAGTGCAGGGCCTGCAGCTTCCAAAACTAAGACTTAGACTTTCTAAGCAGCGAGTTACTGAAGACTATGTTAATGGTTTTGGGAAATGAATAACTCTGTGTCTCCATGTGCTAGAGTCATTGGCTTCTAATCATTGCACAGTATTTACAAATAATTTCATAGTTCCTTAGTTCCATAAATATGTAATGAGCGTATGTTACATGTCAAACACACACATGAGAGTATGAAAGTAGTGGGATAGAAGATGAGGTGGAGATTATCCTTGGAGCATGTGTCCCACTGCAGCCTTTCCAGTTGGAATCAGTGGGAACTACAGAGATGTGGACGCAGACCTAGTCAAATCTGCTGCAGCTAGAGCTCAAGCCCACCAGATTTCCTCACACTGAAGCCTGTGTTTTCCTCACACTGTCTCCAGAAGGTAAATAGAAATCACACTGTGGAATACTGGGCTGCCCTGGGTGTGTCTGAAAGGGACTGCTGCTGACCTCTTTGTCTTTCCACCTGGGCTTGTCTGTCCCTTTGTTGACTGTTCACAACTCAATAGGAAAGCTGACAAGACACGGGGACTCTTAAAATCTCAGTTATATATTTCACCAGTTCTAACTATTCTTAGTTCTTGAGTCAGGTCCTTAAAGTCTAGAAATATGGCCCTTGCTGCATTCTACATAAGTGCCCATGTTCTGTTTCCTCAGAACATGTGGAGAGAAATTTAAGATTCCCATCCATGGCTTCCACAGAAAGATGTTCCTCTAAGCCCATTGCTACACATGTACATGCCTTCTCTTCATAGTGCAAAATCCTCTTCCTATTGGGTTTCATGTCTCACCCAGTTTAAACTGTTCTCCCATCTGGACCAGCTGTAAAACAAAAGTAGAAACACACAGAGACTCACTGGTGCTATGTCATTAGAAATGTTATTACTTACTCTTAATTACAGACTTCATTAGCAGGCAAATTATCTCAGACAATCACCACAGAATTGTAATTATTAGTAATTAGGGAGGAAATGAATTAGTGTTTGCTTTAATCCCATAAGAAAACTACAGTGGGGGTGGAGAGTGATGGCTCAGCCATTTAGGGCACTGAGTGTTTTTCCAGGGATCCTGAATTCAATTCCCAGGACCTACATGGCAGCTCACAATATAACTGGGTCCAGTACCCTCTTCTGGTGTGCAGATAGACATGCAGTCAAAAGCACCCACATAAATAAAATAAATAAATCTTTTTTAAAAATAATTTATTTTTTATTCTTCAAGTTACATCTCAATCACAATCCCCTCCCTACTCCCCCCTCCAGTACCACCCTTCCACCCTCTTCCCCTTCAACCCTCCCATCCTCTACCCTTTTTTTTTTTTTTTTAGTTTAAGGTATTCCTTTTTCCCCCAACAGCTCTCCCTTTCAGTCCAACAAATGGTTCTTTCTCTTATAACTATAAATACAATACAAAACAACAGAAATAAATAGGCCACAATTATGAGAGTTAAATGGCTTAGCATACATTCCCAATGTCCAGTCCATATGTATTTGGCACCTGACTTTAACATTCTACTATCTAACCATCTCCATGAGTTTAAAGTTCTATATCTAACTCAGCTTTCATACTAACTTGCCTCACAATTTTAAAAACTTCTTCTTAGATCCAGAACACCCTATTGATTCCTAAACAACTCAAAATTTAGCTATGAGACTCTAGCTATCTGTTCTTCAACCACCTCAGAGACCTGAGAGGGGTAAATATATCTGATTGTATAGGAAGTGCAGGGCCTGCAGCTTCCTCCAAAACTAAGAAATGACATACCAGTGGCTGCCTGGACAGCTCCCATTTTCTCTCCATACATTACAGCATCAATCTTCAGCCGTTTGGCCCCATTTCTCTGACAGACATTGATTGTAGAGCAGGAATTATGAAGGACTTACCTACCCTGTCTTGGCAGAGCTAGGCTGTCGACTTACCTGCTTCCAAGTTTTGTCCTTTTTGGACAGCATTCTATCTACAGTTGAAGCAAGGGGTTTTTCTTGCCAAGAGAAAGGCTTGCCAGGTTGGTTCCATGGTGTAATGGTTAGCACTCTGGACTCTGAGAAAGGCTTGCCACTAATTCAACCATCTCCAACTGGGTTTTTTAGAAAGATTTGTTTATTTATTTTATGTATACATTGTTCTCCCTGCAGATATGCCTGAAGGTCAGAAGAGGGCGCCAAAATTCATTATAAATGGTTGTGAGCCACCATGTGGTTGTTGGAGGTGGAACTCAGGATCTCTGGAAGAGCAGTGCTCTTAACCTCTGAGCCATTTCTGCAGCCCACTAAATAAATCTTTTTTCAAAAGTAAAACTCCAGCCAAAAGGGAGGGCATTCAGTCAGTGGGATTAGAGTCATGATTAGCATTAGAGATTACCAATGTGAGCCCAGATATTCACTGGAGACACTTTACATATTACAAGTGTTATATGTAGAAATGAATACAAATGCAAATGTCTGTATAGATAAGCACACTGTATAAGTTTATTTATACATTCCCAAGCCCTGATCTCTGAGACCTAGAGCAAAGCACCTGGAGAGATCTGAGTGTGCCTCATGCCAGATCCTATCTTCTACATATCATTAATCAGCAACAGGAAGAAGAGCTTTGGGAGAAGTGACAAATTCCAGGGCTGACTTAGGAAAAAACATGCCTGAAAATATAACTATACCAAGAAATGAGGTAATCTCTGCTGAATGGTGTCTACTGTCCAGTTCAGGACTATCTTTGGCACCAAACAAATAATGATTAAGAACAGACTACAACCTTGTGAACAAAAACAAGAATGCAAAAGTTCATACTGATTTTCATGGAAATAAATACAATGAGGGGAGAGCAAGTATTTGCACGTCATCTTGTGTGGGAGGTTGATAGAATTTTAAAAATCACAAATTGGAAGTCAGATAATAAATAATTTGGAATAGAAAACCTAATGGAAACTTTGCTGATTAAGTTTAATGAAGATTCATTTGTTAATGGGCTCAGCATAATTATGCTTACTTTTTAAAAAATGTATAGGAAGATCTTGGTAAATAACAGCCTCATCAAGTGTTCCCCAAAATAAAACTTAACACCAAGTGCCACCAGATAGGTGTGATAAACATATGCTGTCACATCATTGGTGTTCTCTTAACAGTGTAGACACTCACAGGCCTAATCAGTTCATGAGGAAGATAGCAAGTCATGAAAAAGACACGTTTTGTAATCTAAAAACACTTGAACTTCAGATGTGAAAAGGTTGAGGAATTACACCAATGTGAAAGGAGCTAAAGAGATAGCACACACAAAACACACATATGCACACACACATACACATACACATACATACTCATATTCATACACATATTCACACATGGTATGGTAAACCCATCAATGCTCATTCCCTTTGATAATTATGTTAGTAAATTTCTTTGCTTGGAAAAATGCATATTACATTTTCATGAGAAGCATTTATTTTCAAGTTACTCCAGGTGCCTCAAGGTCATGATAGTATCTTTTCTTTTTCTTTTTAACTTTGTATGTCATTTAATATTTCAGCTACATTTATTTCTCTACTTATTTCCAATTCTAATGTTTTTTTTATTTTTTTATTTCTTCAAGGTACATCTCAATCACAATCCCCTCCCTACTCCCCCCTCCAGTCCCACCCTCCTACCCTCTTTCATCTCCCACTTCCTTTTTTTTAAGTTTAAGGTATAACTTCCCCCCACAACAGCTTCCCCTTTCAGTCCAATAAGTCCAATGGCTTTCTCTTATAACAACAAATACAATATAAAACAACAAGAATAATTAGGCCACAATTATGAAAATTATAATGTATAACATATATTACCAATGTCCAGCCCATATGTATTTGGCAACTGACTTTAACATCCTACTATGCATCCATCTCCATGAGTTTAAAGTTCTATATCCAACTCAGATTTCATCCTAACTTGCACCACCAACTTAAAAACATCTTCTTAGATCCAGAACACGCTCTTAATTCCTAAACAACTCAAAATTTAACTATAAGGCTATAAATATCTAGTCTTCAACCATATCAGAGACCTGAGAAGGATAAATATATCTGATTATACAGGAAGTACAGGGCCAGCATCTTCCAAAACTAAGAAATGACAGACAACTGGCTGCCTGGACAGTCCCCAATTTCTCTCCATACATTACGGCATCTATCTTCAGTCTTTTGGTCCCATTTCTCTGACAGACATTAATTGTAAAGCAGGAATTATGAAGGACTTGCCTACCCTGTCTTGGCAGAGGTAGGCTGTTGACTTACCTGCTTCCAAGTTTTGTCCTTTTCAGACAGCAGTCTGTCTACAGTTGAAGCAGGGATTTTTTTTTTTTTTTTTGCCCAGTGACAAGCTTGCCACTAATGCAACCATCTCCAGTTGGAGATTCTTTAATGCTCATCATCTACTTGGAGTTGAATAGTGGGTGCTGTCAGGAGCTGACATGTCTCAATATAAAAAAAAAATCTTAAGGAAACATCTTTGAATGTCAAATTCTACAGATCTCTTGAGGTTTTTGAAGACCACCTATCTAACTCCATATATTTGAATAAGCAAATGTTGCTTGTCTCATTTATCTTTTCAAGTATTTTGTAGATTTTTTATGTCACTTCATAATGAAAGATATATTGGGAAAGTATCAGAACAAAGACAAAGCTATCATCAAAAGTCTTATTAAAATTCTCTTAAATTGTCTTCTGTTTTTTTATAATGAACCATATCATTTGAACATGATCTATTTTACAGATAGAATATTTTTTAATTGCTGTATAAACTGTCAAATTATTTAGCTTCTTCAAATTCCATTTGTAGCCAAATCTGTATGTAAGGAGGAAATGTTTTTGTTTGTTTGTTTTATTATTAAATGAGTATACATTTTCATTACTATCAAGAAAGGCTCCACAGCTTGGTCAGCTATGTGGGTAGAAAATGGAAAAAGCTGACTGAATCTTTGTCCTTTGGACCTCAGTTATTGAGTGCCAATGTGACCAAGAGAAGTAGATACTGAAATCTGTGGAAAGCTGGAGCCTTCAGACACCACATTTGAAGTAAAGACCCACATTGAAGAGAGACCACACAAAGAGAGAGGAAGCTTAAATAAAGAGGGCCATCCATGTCACTGAGGTCCCCCAAGATGACGGCAAGATAATGTGTAACCACTAGGAAGAGAAGAGATACCTGGCATCTTGACATGTCTTCAGTATGTTCATGTTTCCTACAATTATGTAGGAATGGGGGCAAGAAGCATGTGTACTCAGACCTCCGAGGTCTTTGTCACACTGAGTCTGGCTGATCGTTATCTCAGTTCTGGTCACTCAGAACATTAGTGTTCTGAAAACAGCCACTTCTAGGGCTGAGAGCAATATGTGTTTGGTGCTGAGCCAATCTCCACTGCTTGTGGAGACAGTGAGTGGCAATCTCCACTTTCTTTGCAGTGTGTGGACCTGTCAGAGTTGAGATTCTAGAAAGGAAGCTAAGCAGTTTATCCTCTATGAGATGACAGCTCCTGCTTAGCGGGAAGACTCACCATGCAAGGCTCTGCTGCTGCTCATGGATGCTGTAAAGGAATGACTGAAGACTCCCAGTTGCCACTCCATGGCTCTGTAGGAGGATCACTGGCTATTGTCAGTTTAATAAGCATAACTTAGATCCTCCTGTCTTGGCATCTTCAACCTTGAAAGGGATGATGGCCAGGCTTAGATGTGCACTTATTAAATGATGGGCATGGCTGCCTGTAGGATTGAGCAGGAATCTGACTCAGCATTTAAAACAGAAGACAGATGCAAAATGAATGCAGAGATGCCCGCATTATTCTGTTTCTAGTTGTCCATAATGCATCTATAGTCCCAAAGATAGGGCTTTTTCAACAGCAGCCTGCACATCCATACTTTAACATTGCTTTCAAATAACCCAAATAGTGACACACTCTTTAAGTATGTTTTTGAGTTTCATAGATTACAGGTATAAGAAAAAGATTACTTTCACATTTGGAACCCTTTACTGATGTAATACTTGCTTGTGTTTTGCAGTTTCCTAGTAAGTATTAAAAATCATTCATGATTTTGCTTCTCACCATTGCTTCATTCTAGGATTCCTCCTCTCCCCACATGCATGCACAACCCTCTCTGAGTACTGGGATGTTTCTTTGTAGGGAGTTAGATTAATTAAATTAGATTTAGTGAATATCTAGGGGTTTCTGATACAGTCTCTTAATTCGGAGCAAAAAGATCAACTTGGCTGTGACCAATTAGCTTATCAGCTTGTGTACTAAAAACAGGAAAAAGGAAAGAATTAATGGACTAAAAAATAAGGCTGAAGCCAGGAAAAACAGGAAAGACTTAATGGACTAGAAACAAAGTATTTGGCCTGGCATTGTTTTCAGCTGCTAAGTGGGTGGAGCCCAAATTAAGCTGAAACAGAGTTCCACCTATTTAAGGACAAATGGATGGAGCAAAAAGCCGACCCCCATACTAGAGAGCTCCAATGCTAGCGAGTCCTCACATTAGAAAGGACAACGAGTATCATCTGCTGGAGAAAGTGCTGGTGAACTGATGGCCAGATCTCCCTGAGGCAGAAAGAAGCTGGTGAGCAGAGAAAGCTTCAGCAAGACAGTAAAAGGTCAAGGACTAAACCCTGTGGCTCCGCTTTTGCCTAGAGGGTTTTGACCTGTCTGAACAGTGGCCTGAACGGAACTGTGGCCAGCTTTAAAGACTGAGACAGAGCGGCAGAGTTCCTGATGCAAAAGAAATAAGTTGGCTTACAGATGGCTAAGGTCTCCCAGAGAGAAGAAAGCCTCAAGCCTTATTTAAGTTGAGACTGCCATAGCCAATTTACCCTGACGAATCTACATCTGTGATATTCCAGAAAAAGACTGCTAAGTGCATTAAAGGGTCTACCACAGAGACTGTATTCCTGGCAACTGAGGACCTGCCCCAGAGACTGTATTCTTCTAAAAGGTTAGAAAAATAGTTGTAATAGTTATCAATAGGTTTAGTGGTTAGGTCAAAGGGGTTGTAGGAATTCGTAGGATTAGTAGTTAAGAAATTGTTGATATTTGTTATAAGTGAATATAGCTATCAATAAATAAATAAATAATAATTTTAAAAGTTTGGTTACATTTCTTCTCCCTTGATAACAACCAAACTTGGACAGTTCCTATCTAAACACATTCCTAACATCAGGGTATGAAGGAAAGAAAGGACAATTTAGCCTGAACTGATTTGGTGTTAATGCATAATAAGACAAAATTGTGTCTCAAGTAAAATTTTATGGAGAATCTCCTACTTAACATCTTATGCCCATGTACAATTGGAAGTGCATACAATTGAAATCAGATGCATTATGGGAAGGGACACATGCACTAGAAAAAAATGAGGACTAATTTGTCAGTCAAAACAGAAAGCCAATCTCACTATGGCCCTAGGAACCAAATTATTCCTTCTATTGAGCACCCTAAAAGGAAGCTGCAAACAGAATCAGGGTCCTTGAGTATCTTCTTCACTCATGAGGCTTGCTCTCTTGCAGTGTGCTTTGATCTTTTCTTTTGCTTTGCATTAAAGTTTCTTTCTGTTTTTGCAAATCCATGTGAGATTGTATTTCATTTCCTTGAATAAGAGGCTAAGAACCTAGAACATTTAACTTCAATCACTGCTAACACTTCCTCCTTTCTAAAATGTGTATTTGATTCTGGCCTGCTGAACTAGTTCATTGGAAGGTGGTATGCAAACAGTGTTATTGCTGAATCCTGGATGCAGTATCAGAGATTTGTCATGACTCTCTTCTCTGGCAAGTCTGCATCTGCCTTATCTTGTCCTGCCTCTGAGTGATCCTTATGCAAGTTAAAGTAGAGCAAGGATGATTCTTCATTCTCCAGCAGACAAATCAGGTATCAGTGAAGCCATTTCTATGATGTGCATATGGCTAACTGACCTTGACCTTGGACCAGGAGTGGCAAAGTGTGGTCACAGATAACCAAACCCTGGAAGCAGGTTTGAAGAGCTAAGGGAACAACATTTTGGCTCCATAGTACCTGCTTACCTTGAAGCCCCTACAAGACATTTATTCCCAGCCTTTTCATGTATGACTTGGCTATGAGGCTATGAGGGGTGTGAATCTCACTTAAGCTTTTGTAGTTTACATTACCAGCGGTGACCCACTGACCCTAACAGAGTATTTAAGGGCAGGGTATCATAAATGGTAGAGTCTAGCTGGAACTAGTTTGCCACTGAAGGAGATAATGGCCCTAAAAAGAGAGAATGATACCACTGACTCTAAAGTAAGTTTTGATTCCAATACCAGTTCAAACAAAATATCTAGATAGGCTGAAATAAATCAGATCAATAGAGTTCTCCACACCCGCCAACCCCCAGTGGGTCTACTGAAGAAATTTAAGTAGCCAAAAGAAGAGGGGCCAGAAGACTACAGAATTTTTCTTTCAGCTTGGTTGGGATTCAGAAAAAAGCACATTAAAGTGATACAAAGAGAAGGGAATGGAAAAGGCTGTAAGTAGGAAATTGGGGCCAACCTAAGCTGTTACAAGCAAAGAAAGAGTCTCCCCCCCCCCCAGGTATAAGTATTTATTTGTTACTCTTTTTTTTTTAAAATACTTTATTTTTTTTTCTTCAAGTTACATCTCAGTAACAAACCCCTCCCTATTCCCCCTTCCTATCCCGCCCTTCCACCCTCTTCCCCCCAGAAGTTTCCCCTTTCAGTCCAACAGCTGGTTCCTTCTCTTATAACAGTAAGTATTATACAAAACAATAAATATAAATATGCCACATTTATGAGAGTAAATTGTCCCAGTGTACCTTCCCAATGTCCAGTTTATACATATTTGGCCCCTGACTTTAACATTCTACTATCTAACCAACTCCATGAGTTTAAAGGTCTATATGTGACTCAACATTCATACTATCTTGCAACACACTTTTAAGAGTATCTTCTTAGATCTATAACACCCTCTTGATTCCTAAACAGTTCAAAATTTAACTATAAGACTCTAGCTGTCTATTCTTCAACCACCTCAGAGTCCTGAGAGGGATAAATATATTTGCTTATATAGGAAGTGCAGAGCCTGCAGCTTCCAAAACTAAGAAAGAACATACCAATGACTGCCTGGACAGTTCCCATTTTCTCTCCATACATTCCAGCATCAATCTTCAGCCTTTGGGTCCTGTTTCTCTGACAGACATTTGTTGTAGAGCAGGGATTATGAAGGACTTACCTACCCTGTTTTGGCAGAGTTAGGCTGTCGACTTCCCTGCTACCAAGTTTTGTCCTTTTTGGACAGCAGTCTGTCTGCAGTTGGTGCAAGGGGTTTTTTCATGCCAAGAGAAAGGCTTGCCACTAATTCAACCATTTTACAGTGGAGGTTCTTCGATGCTTATCTTCTACTTGGAGTAGAATAGGGGGTGCTGTCAGGCGCTGATATGTCTCGATATCAAAAAAAAATCTTGATTTAAGATAACATCTTTGAATGCCATATTCTGCAGATCTCTTGGGGTTTTTGAAGATGCCCTATCCATCTCTTGTATTTAGATAAGCAAATGTTGCTTGTCTCTTAGCAACTTGATTACTGGGTAGTTTAGAGAATATCTGTGATAGACTGTCATAGTAGCTAACAAAGAGACATGTTTGCATGACTAGGAGTTTGTTTTAACTATCCTAGACCGTTTTAGACGGTTGGTATCAAGAGGTCAGAGCTTCACATTTTATTTTTAAGTATCTCTAGGTATGATACCATTGGGAAGCATTACCTTTAAATTTGTATCAATATACAGAGATCTATTCAATTGTGGTTAAATATACTCTTAATTATGTATCAATATACCAAGATCAATGCCTATGTAGCCCAATATAATCTTAATATTACGTCCATATGCAAGGGTCAATACCATTGTGGCCAACTATAATCTTAATTTTGTTTCAATATACAAAGATCAATACCGATGTAATCCAATACAATCTTATTTTTGCACAATAAACAATGGTCAATACCACTTTAGCCAAATAAACTACTAATTTTGTATCAATATACAAAGGTATAAGGGCATATTCAATAATCTGCCCCTTCTTCTTGGACCTTCCTGTGCTATGTCTATATCTCATTTTTCTCAAGCCCATGCACTCCTACATAGGAGAGGAAGAAGGATATAGAAAAGGAAAAGTAGGATTTCCCTGGGGCTAACCTCCAAAACCCATTAAGACAGGACCATTTATCAGCTTGTAGTCTCTTCCCCTACATAACAGAGTTTTCAGTTATCCTTCAAATAACCAAAAAGAAGGGCGGAGAAACACCCTCCCCACCCTCTGGGCATGGGACCATCGCTCTCTTAAAGTGACTTCCTGCTGATTTGGGTCGTAGTAGACCTGTTTGGGGCCCCAACCCAAATGGGAAAAATGATTAAAAATGTTAGTACACTCCTTTTATGTTCAGTCCTTCTGTTCTCAGCTGTTTAGATGACCTAAGGGGTTTGAAGGCAGAAGCTGATCTTGCAGGTTTCACTGAGGTTCCTGTCGGGGCATTGTGTAGAGCTGAGCGGTCCCAGTGACATTGGATTGCTGTGGTGGTTGCAGGCCCCCAATGGAGACAGCTATTGAGGAAGTCTGCCAGGCAGAATCAACTGGGTCACTCCTCCTCCTTGGTGCCTGATTCTGCTCTCTGCTGGGGATTCCGCTGTCCAGCCTTCCCCGGGCTCCCCTAATGGACGCTTCGATTCTCCTGGAACGATAAGAACAGAGCCCTGCCCCAATCTCAACCCTAGGACAATTGCCCTCTTTTTTTTTCTGGGGGGGGGGGTGGGGGGGGCTAGGTAGTACTTCTCCTGAAGCAAATTTGGCCTTCTGACAACATACAAAGCGTTATCTTTCAATCCGGGTTAAAGAAGAAATCATTCTGTCACCTTGGAGCTAAACCAGCTCTAGTGTATATATTTTGAGATCCCAAAGGACAATCTGCCTGCATCGAAACGGCCGTTTGTAAGTAGCCTCCAAACCTAAGTCCCTCCAAATCCCATGTGTGTGCCTCTGAACTCTAATTATTGGGAACAGGGACCTGTGTTTCCCATCTGAAGGGATCAAAGATGTGTTCCACCACTCCTGGATCGAAGTCTTTCTCTATTTAGAGTTTGCCCTGCATCAGGCTGACCCCGAGCTCCGGGATCTGCCTGTTTCTGTCTCCAGTGTGCTGGGAGCTGGGACCAAGGGTGTACTCGTCTTGAATGGTGGGACCAAGAGTTATGCACCCTCACCACCCCACTCCGTATGACTCCAGAATACATAAGACCACCAACTCTAAGGTGCCCCCCCCCATGTCTCCACTGAAGTCAAAGGCATGGGCCAATACCACAATTCTCTTGTATTTCACCTTAGCTCCACGTCTTCTCTACACCTGGAGGACTGCAAATCCAGGCCGAATGGCTGTATCCTCTGTTCCATTCACAGTGTTTCAGCCCTGCCCCCTGCCTTTTTTTTTTCTTTTTTTTTTTTTTTTTTTTTTTTTTAGTTAATAAATTTATTTGTTTGTTGCTTCAGGTTACATCCTTATCATATTGTCCTCTTTTCCCGATTCCCAGCCCCACCCTGCCATGCTCTACCCCCTGACCCTTCCGTCTTGTTCCTCTGGGGTGGAGTGTCCCTGCCTAACAGTCTCTCACCACAGATCAGGAGTCATATGAGGGCCAAGAGCCTCTTCATTCACCGGGGCCTACGAGGCAGTACTGCCAGTGAATGGTGTCTCATTGCTACTGGGGTAATAATAAAAAAAGACCAACAAACACACAAACCAACAAAAACAATGAATATCCACCAAAAAAGAGAGGAAAAAGAGAAGGGAAAAGGAAAAAGAAAATAAGAAAAAAAGAAGGAAAAAGAAAAAGATAAAAAAGAAAAATTATGTCCTTGTTCCTTTTGATGTGTTGGTTGTAGTACAGACATCCTGTACGATATAGTTAAAATCCTACTATAAGTGAATAGATGCCATGTGCATCCTTCTGAGACTGGGTTAGCTCACTCAGGATGAGCCCCTCTAGATCCATCCATTTGGTTGCAAATTGCATGATTTCATTGTTTCTGATAGCTGAGTAATATTCCATTGTATAGATGTACCACAATTTTTTAATCCATTCTTCAGTTGAGGGACATCTGGGTTGTTTCCAATTTCTAGCTATTACAAATAAGGCTGCTATGAACATAGATGAGGAGACTTCCCTATGTCTCCGTGAGAGGTCCTTTGGGTGTATACCCAGAAGTGGTATGGCTGGGTCCTGAGGCAAGGTTATTCCTAGATTTCTAAGATATCGCCAGACAGACCTCCATAGTGGTTGCACAAGCCTGCACTCCCACCAGCAATGGAGTAGGGTACCTCTTTCTCGACACCCTAGCCAGCATGCGCTGTCATTTGAGCTCTTTATTGTAGCCATTCTAACAAGTGTTAGGTGGAATCTCAGGGTCGTCTTGAGTTGCATTTCTCTGATGATTAAGGATGTTGAACATTTCTTCAGGTGTCTCTCAGCCCTTAGGGATTCCTCCTTTGTGAATTCTCTATTTAGCTCCATCTCCCATTTTTTGATTGGATTATTTGGTTTCTTGGCATTTAGTTTCTTGAGTTCTTTGTAGATTTTAGATAATAGCCCTCTATCAGATGTGGGGTTGGTGAAGATATTCTCCCAGTCTGTTAGTTGCCGTTTTGTTCGAATGACAGTATCCTTTGCTTTACAGAAGCTTTTCAGTTTCATGAGGTCCCATTTATTGATTGTTGATCTCAGGTCCTGAGCTGTTGGTGTTCTGTTCAGGAAGTTGTCACCTGTGCCAATGAGTTCGAGGGTTTCTCCTACTTTTTCTTCTAGTATCTTTAGTGTGGCTGGCCTTATGTTAAGGTCTTTGATCCACTTGGAATTAAGTTTTGTACAAGGTGATAGGTATGGGTCTAATTTCATTCTTTTGCAAGTGGACATCCAGTTGGACCAGCAACATTTGTTGAAGATGCTGTCCTTCTTCCATTGTGCGTTTTTGGCTTCTTTGTCAAAGATTAGTTGGCCATAGGTGTGTGGATCCATGATTGGGTCTTCAATTCGATTCCATTGATCCACTGGTCTGTTTCTATACCAGTACCATGCTGTTTTTATTACTGTTGCTCTGTAGTACAGCTTGAAATCTGGGATGGTGATACCTCCAGATGTTTTTTCATTGTACAGGATTGATTTAGGTATTCTGGGCTTTTTGTTGTTCCATATGAAGTTGAGACTAGCTTTTTCCAGGTCTATAAAGAATTGTGTTGGTATTTTGATAGGAATTGCATTAAATCTATATATTGCTTTTGGTAGGATAGCCATTTTTATTATGTTGATCTTACCTATCCATGAGCATGGGTGATCTTTCCATCTTCTAAAGGCCTCTTCCATTTCTTTCTTCAGGGGCTTGAAGTTCTTGTTATATAGGTCCTTTACATGCTTGGTTAGAGTTACCCCCAGGTATTTTATGTTGTTTGTGGCTATTGTGAAGGGGGTTGTTTCCCTTATTTCTTTCTCGGTATATTTGTTTGTTGTATAAAGAAGGGCTTCTGATTTTTTTTGAGTTAATTTTGTATCCAGCCACCTTGCTGAAGTTGTTTATCAGCTATAAGAGTTCTTTGGTGGAATTTTTGGGGTCGCTTATGTATACTAACATATCATCTGCGAATAGGGATAATTTGACTTCTTCATTTCCAATTTTTATCCCTTTGATCTCCTTTAGTTGTCTTATTGCTCTAGCAAGGACTTCAAGTACTATATTGAAGAGATATGGTGAAAGTGGACATCCTTGTCTTGGCCCTGAGTTTAGAGGAAATGCTTCAAGTTTCTCTCCATTTAATTTGATGTTGGCTACTGGCTTGCTGTATATTGCCTTTATTATTTCTAGGTATGGTCCTTGTATGCCCGTTCTCTCCAGAACTTTTAGCATGAAGGGGTGTTGGATTTTGTCAAATGCTTTTTCTGCATCTAGCGAGATTATCATGTGGTTTTTTTCTTTCATCTTGTTTATGTGGTGAATTACATTGATAGACTTTCATATATTGAACCATCCCTGCATTCCTGGGATGAAGCCTACTTGATCATGGTGTATGATACTTTTGATGTGTGCTTGAATTCGGTTTGCTAGTATTTTATTAAGTATTTTTGCATCTATGTTCATGAGGGAGATTGGTCTGAAGTTCTCTTTCTTTGTTGGGTCTTTGTGTGGTTTAGGAATCAGAATGACAGTGGCCTCATAGAATGAGTTTGGCAGTGATCTTTCTGTTTCTATGTGGTGGAAGAGTTTGAAAAGTAATGGTGTTAGTTCCTCTTTGAAGGTCCGGTAGAATTCCGTGCTAAAGCCATCTGGCCCTGGGCTTTTTTTTGGTTGGGAGATTATTAATGACTGTTTCTATTTCCTTAGGTGTTATTGGGCTGTTTAAGCTGTTAATCTGATTTTGATTTAGGTTTGGTAGGTGGAATTTATCGAGGAAATTGTCCATTTCGCTTAGCTTTTCAAATTTAGTGGAATATAGATTTTTAAAGTATGCCCGAATATTTTCTGGATCTCCTCAATGTCTGTTGTTATTTCTCCCTTTTCATTTCTGATTTTGTTGATTTGTGTTCTTTCCCTTTGCCTTTTAGTTAATTTGGCTAGGGGTCTGTCTATTTTGTTGATTTTCTCAAAGAACCAACTCTTGGTTTCTTTGATTCTTTGTATAGTTCTTTTTGATTCTAAGTTGTTGATTTCAGCTCTAAGTTTGATGATTTCCTGTCTTCTGCTCTTCTTGGGAGTGTTTGTTTCTTTTTTTTCCAATTCACCCAGCTTAGCTGTTAGTTCACTAATATGAGCTGTCACAATTTTCTTTTTGAAAGCACTTAGTGCTATGAAATTTCCTCGTAGCACAGCTTTCAATGTATCCCATAGGTTTGGGTATGTTGTGTCTTCATTGTCGTTGGATTTTAAGAAGTCTTTGATTTCCTTCCTTATTTCTTCCCTGACCTAGTGGTCAACCAGTAAGGAGCTGTTCAATTTCCATGTGTGTGTAGGCTTTCTGTTGATTCTTTTACTGTTGAAGTCCAGCTTTATTCCATGGTGGTCTGATAAGATACAAGGGGTTATTTCAATTTTCTTGTATCTGTTGAGGCTATCTTTGTGTCCAACTATATGGACGATTTTGGAGAAGGTTCCGTAGGGTGCTGAGAAAAAGGTGTATTCCTTTGTGTTTGGGTGAAACGTTCTGTAGATATCTTTTAGGTCCATTTGTTTCATGATCTCTGTTAGACTCAATATTTCTCTGTTTGTCTTCTGTCTTGATGATCTGTCCTTTGTTGTGAGTGGGGTGTTGAAGTCTCCCACTACTAATGTGTTGTGATCGACGTGCGCTTTAAGTTTTAGAAGTGTTTCTTTTACGAAAGTAGGTGCCTTTGTATTTGGGGCATAGATGTTCAGTATTGAGATTTCCTCTTGATGAATATTCCCTTTAATGAGTATATAGTGCCCTTCTTTTCTTTCTTCATTAACTTCAGTTGGAAGTCTGTTTTGTTTGATATTAGGATGGCTACTCCAGCTTGCTTCCTGGGTCCATTTGCTTGGAAAACCTTTTCCCAGCCCTTTACTCTGAGGCAGTGTCTATCTTTTGTAGTTAGATATGTCTCTTGTATACAGCATAAGGAAGGGTCTTGCTTGCGGATCCACTCTGTAAACCTATGTCTTTTTATTGGGGAGTTGAGTCCATTGATGTTGATGGATATTAGTGACCTGGGGTTGTTATTTCCCATTAGTTTGGTATAGGCGGTGGTCCTGTTCCTCTTTTGGTTTAGTTGCTGATGGGTTTTCTATTCCCTTTGTTTTCTTGGGTGGAGTTTTCTTCTCTGGGTTGGGATTTTCCTTCTAGGATTTTCTATAGGGCTGAGTTTGTGGGTAGATATTGTTTAAATTTAATTTTGTCATGGAATATCTTGTTTTCTCCATCTATGTTGATAGAGAGTTTTGCTGGGTAAAGTAGTCTGGCTGGGCATCTATGATCTCTTAGGACTTGTAGTATATCTGACCAGGCCCTTCTAGCTTTTATCGTTTCTGGGGAGAAGTCAGGTGTAATTCTGATGGGTCTGCCATTGTATGTGACTTGACCTTTTTCTCTTACAGCTTTTAATATTCTTTCTTCGTTCTGTACATTTGGGGTTTCAATTATTATGTGGCGAGAGGAGTTTCTTTTCTGGTCTAATCTGTTTGGTGTTCTGTATGCCTCTTGGATTTTTATTGGCATCTCTTTTTTCAGGTTTGGGAAGTTTTCCTCTATGATTTTGTTGAAGATATTTCCTGGACCTTGGAGTCGGGAGTCTTCTCTTTCCTCTATACCTATAATTCTTAGGTTCCGTCTTTTCAATGAGTCCTTGATTTCTTGGATGTTGTGGGTGAGATTTTTTAGCCTTCTCATTTTCTTTGGATGTTGTACTGATTTCTTCCACTGAATCTTCCATGCCTGAGATCCTGTCTTCCATCTCTTGCATCCTATTGTTGATACTCACATCCGTAGTTCCTGTTCTCTTCCCTTGGTTCTCCACTTCCTCTTTTAACTCTGACTGTGTTTTTTTAATTGTTTCTATTTCTATTTTCATGTCTTGTATGGTTTTGTTCATTTCGTACATTTCCTTCTCCAGCTTGCTTGTTTTTGTATGAACATCTTTCATGGCTTTTTCCTTTTCCTGTTCAAGCTCTGTCACCTTGGCTTGGAGCTCTTTAATGGTGTTGTTCCTTGTTTTGATTTGTAGAATTGTGGCTTCTTTGAATTCCTTCATAGATTTAAGTTCTTCTTGCAGGGACTCTATCACTTTCCATAATGCAGAATTGTCAATGTTTTCATGTGTTTCTGTTGGTGTGTGGTCATCCGAATTGGATGAGCTAGGATGGTTCTGCTTTGTTGGAGTCATAATTCCTTGATTTCTATTTTTTTTTTTGACATTTCGCCATTGGATGCATTTAGCTGTCTGTTTTCTGTGCTTGGAACCACAGTGGATGATTTGGTGCAGGGGATGAGTTACTTGGCTATCTGTCGTTGCTTACAGGGGGATTTCAAGGTCACTGTGCTTTTAATCGCCAGAGGCACTGTGATCTGGTGCAGCCTATTCCTAGGTTGTGAGTAATGGACCAGGATTGTTTCATTGCTCCCAATTCAGACTTCTCTATGTTGCACTCTGATTTATCAGCCTGTAATGGTTCTGATGGTATGGGCCTGTTGCCCAGGCACAGATTCTGTGGGCTTTGTTTGTCATCCCGGAGGCTGACAGGGTCTGGCTCCACACCTGATATGTCTGGATTTTCCAGGATACAGCTATGGTCCCGATTTCTGGTTTCTCTCTAGGCTTCTTGCCACAGGGCTGGACTCTGTGCCTGATTCCCTTCCTGTCTGCGCCGCCACGGGTCCCGTGGGTACCCCAAGCCCTGGATCCTCCGGCTGCCTGAGTGCACCTCTCGTCCCAGCAGCTCAGCTGTGGGTGCATGGAACCCTGGTCCTGCCCACGCCTGTCTCTCTCCCCAGATGACCTGCCGTGGACTCGCGGGGATTTGACCCTTCCAGCCGTGCTCCCTCCCCAGCTGTGCTACCGTGAGTGTGCGGGATTCGGCCCCTCCCGCCTGCTTTTGTGTTCCCAGCTTCCCGCGCTCTCTCTGAACCTCCAGCCCTCCGCTTCGTGAGTGGCTGCGGACCACCCACTGAGTCCCCTGTTTGTTCCTTGCTAAGGAACTATCTCGCAACGTTTTTTAAATGGGTATAAGTTCAACCTGATGTGTGGGGAGCCCAATAGGACAGCAATCTATTGCCAAGTGGATCCTGATTCTGCCTGCTGTAAGTTGGGATCGATCTTACCAGGCGCCTCACCAAATGGGAGTTCCCGAATCTCGGGTTTAGTGGCCTCCGTGTCTGTGAGAGATGGGGAGAGCCTTGCCCTGGGACTTTTAACAGTCCCTTGGGAGCTGTGAGTGTTCCCGGGGGGGGGGTCTAGCCCCTCCGGTTTTTGCACAGTGCCCAATAACTCTGTGTTTTTTATGGCTCTTTTTTCCCCGCGTTCAGAATGTGTCAGTGTAGGTCGCTGCCATCTTCGCTCTCCCCTATTTGTTACTCTTAAAGACTTATTTTTGACTGGACTCAGACTTAGAAGTAGAAGTTTTGAGCGAGGACAGCCTAAGTCTCTTGGCAATTTGGTCCTGGCGCTTTTCTTTGGCTTCCTTCATTCTGTTAGCCAAAAGTTTAGCATATGCTGCAGCCTTCTCCTTGTTTTTCTTAGTACTTTGTTTCTTCAGAGTAATATGTCGGCGTTTGTGTTGCAGGACACGGGGAGTGACAAGCAGCTGAATCATGGGTGCTTTGGTCCTGGGCTTCTTACCTTCTTTGTTTAAGGGCTTTCTGACAACACTGGTGGACATCATCTTCTTTAGAGAGATTAAAAAGCTTTCAGATTCTACTAGCTCTTTTAGGTCCCAACCGACGAGGCATAGTAGTATCTGCCAGCCCAGGAATATCCTCTACTTTTTTTACAATAACCAAGTTGAGAACGCTCAGATTGGCATCCACAATGCATCCACGCACAGACTTAAGCTTCCTCTTTCCTGTTCTCCTTGGTCTATAGCACGAATGCCCCTTACTCAACAGCAGGCGCACTCTGCCATGTGTCAACACGCCTTGCTTCATGGGAAAACCTTGTTTGTCATTCCCACCACTGATGCAGACCATATAACCCTTCCACTCGTCACCCAGAGCGTCAGAGGCTACTTCTGTGGCCATGCGCTTCTCATAGAAGGTACGGAGCTTCCGTTCACCGTCCACTTCAGAGTCTCTGACAGCGGGTGGCAGGGAAGGAGATATTCAGCTTCATCTTGACACAGCCGACCGCTTAGGACACACCACGAAAAAGAGCAGAAAGAGTGTCTTGAAGATAGGTTTTTGGTTTTTTTTGTTTGTTTTTGTTTTGTTTTTTAATGCGGACAGGTACCTATAATTCCTCTTGCAGTAAAAGGGCAGAAATGAGAAGTCAAATGTGTTTTCATCTTTGCTACTTACAAGGATGCCTCTCTAGAAAAACAGGGCCATGACTAACACCCATAAAATCTGGCTTTGAAGTGACTGACCTGAGATCACTCTACATATGTTTTGCACAGGTTAAGGTTTTAGCAGGAGCTGGGGGTTGGGGGCGGTCCAGTGGAGAGAACATCACCCAAAGGAACCATCAGCTACAACTAAACCAACTCGATGAGATTAGTGCTGAAGACAGGCCAGGGTGAGCAGAAACTAAGCATAGGGATCTGAGGTCAACAGATTCATTTGTAAATGGAAAATGTTCCCTTGTTTCATTTTGATTAGGTGCAGATATGTGGCAGAATCCTAGAGTATATATACTCCAAGGGCATTTTCTTATATGGTAAGACTGAATTATTCTTTTTCTTCTACTTGGTAAAAGTGGATGGAGCTGTACCTTGAAAGCAGCCTCATAGTAGAGTATTTCAACTCAGTTCGATGTATATTTACTGGCAGTAGACTATGAGTGAGACACTGTGATCAACAAGGGGAGGTACAGGGTCCCTAACACCTCAGAGCTCTAAGTCTAGTGGGAATTGGGGGATTAAAATATGCAAATAAATTGGCACCCAAAAAATTCACTACATGCACATAAATATAGATGTGTGTGTTCATTACTTTCTTCATTATTAGCAGTCTTTGGGATGGGGATATTTTGACAGTCCCCAACATGATCCTGTGTCTCACCTCTCTTGTTTAAAAAGTAATGCTGCATTCAAAGATGTTTTCTTAACTTTAGATTCTTTTTATATCGAGACATATCAACTCCTGACAGCACCCCCTATTCTACTCCAAGTAGAAGATGAGCATCGAAGAATCTCCAATGGGAGATGATTGAATTAGTTGCAAGCCTATCTCTTGGTAGGAAAAGCCCCTTGATCCAACTGTAGACAAAATGCTGTCCAAAAAGGACAAAACTGAACGGTCCCAGCGACACTGGATTGCAGTGGTGGTTGCAGGCCCCCGATGGAGACAGCTATTGAGGAAGTCTGCCAGGCAGAATCAACTGGGTCACTCATCCTCCTTGGTGCCTGATTCTGCTCTCTGCTGAGGATTCCGCTGTCCGCCATCCCCGGGCTCCCCTAATGGACACTTCGATTCTCCTGGAACGATAAGAACAGAGCCCTGCCCCAATCCCAACCCTAGGACAATTGCCCTCTTTTTTTTTTTTCTAGGGGGGGGATGGGGGGGCTAGGTAGTACTTCTCCTGAAGCAAATTTGGCCTTCTGACAACATACAAAGCGTTATCTTTCAATCCGGGTTAAAGTAGAAATCATTCTGTCACCTTGGAGCTAAACCAGCTCTAGTGTATATATTTTGAGATCCCAAAGGACAATCTGCCTGCATTGAGAAGGCCTTTTGTAAGTAGCCTCCGAACCTAGGTCCCTCCAAATCCCATGTGTGTGTCTCTGAACTCTAATTATTGGGAACAGGGACCTGTGTTTCTCATCTGAAGGGATCAAAGATGGGTTCCACCACTCCTGGATCGAAGTCTTTCTCTATTTAGAGTTTACCCTCCATCAGGCTGACCCTGAGCTCCGGGATCTGCCTCTTTCTGTCTCCAGTGTGCTGGGAGCTGGGACCAAGGGTGTACTCTTCTTGAATGGTGGGACCAAGAGTATGCACCCTCACCACCCCGCTCCGTATGACTCCAGAGTACATAAGACCACCAACTCTAAGGTGCCCCCCCCCCGTCTCCGCTGAAGTCAAAGGCATGGGCCAATACCACAATTCTCTTGTATTTTACCTTAGCTCCACGTCTTCTCTACACCTGGAGGACTGCAAATCCAGGCCGAATGGCTGTATCCTCTGTTCCATTCACAGTGTTTCAGCCCTGCCCCCTGCCTTTTTTTTTCTTTTTTTTTTTTTTTTAGTTAATAAATTTATTTGTTTGTTGCTTCAGGTTACATCCTTATCATATTGTCCTCTTTTCCCGCTTCCCAGCCCCACCCTCCCATGCTCTACCCCCTGACCCTTCCGTCTTGTTCCTCTGGGGTGGAGTGTCCCTGCCTAACAGTCTCTCACCACAGATCAGGAGTCTGACGGCAACCCTATTCTACTCCAAGTAGAGGATAAGCATCGAAGAACCTCCACTGTAAGATGGTTGAATTGGTGGCAAGCCTTTCTCTTGGCATGAAAAAACCCCTTGCACCAACTGCAGACAGACTGCTGTCCAAAAAGGACAAAACTTGGTAGCGGGGAAGTCGACAGCCTAACTCTGCCAAGACAGGGTAGGAAAAACCCCTTGCTTCAACTGTAGACAGACTGCTGTCCAAAAAGGACAAAACTTGGAAGCAGGTAAGTCGACAGCCTAGCTCTGCCAAGACAGGGTAGGCGAGTCCTTCATATCCCCTGCTCTACAATCAATGTCTGTCAGAGAAATGGGGCCAAATGACTGAAGATTGATGCTGTAATGTATGGAGAGAAAATGGGAGCTGTCCAGGCAGCCACTGGTATGTCATTTCTTAGTTTGGGAAGCTGCAGCCCTGCACTTCCTATATAATCAGATATATTTGTCCCTCTCAGGTCTCTGAGGTGCTTGAAGAATAGATAGCTAGAGTCTCATAGTTAAATTTTGAGTTGTTTGGGAATCAAGAGGGTGTTCTAAGAAGATGCTTTTTAAATTGTGATGAAAGTTGAGTTAGATATAGAACTTTAAACTCATGGAGATAGGTCGACAGTAGAATGTTGAAGTCAGGTGCCAAATACATATAGACTGGACATTGGGATTGTATGCCAAGCCATATAACTCTCATAATTTTGGCCTAATTACCTCTGTTGTTTTGTATTGTATTTATTATTATAAGAACAAGAGCCATTTGTTGGACTGAAAGGGGGAGCTGTTGGGGGGAAAAGATATATCTTAAACTTAAAAAAGGAAGGGGATGGGTGGGTTGAGGCGGAAGAGGGTGGGAGGGTGGGACTGGAGGCGGGGTAGGGAGAGGATTTCAATTGAGATGTAACTTGAAGAAATAAAAAATAAAGTAAAAAAAAAAAAAAAAAAAGGACAAAACTTGGATATAGGTAAGTCGACAGCCTAGCTCTGCCAAGACAGGGTAGGTAAGTCCTTCATAACCCCTGCTTTATAATCAATGTCTGTCGGAGAAACAGGGCCAAACGACTGAAGATCAATGCTGCAATGTATGGAGAGAAAATGGGAAATGTCCAGGCAGCCACTGGTATGTCATTTCTTAGTTTTGGAAGCTGCAAGCCCTGTACTTCCTATATAATCAGATATATTTATCCCTCTCAGGTCTCTGAGGTGGTTGAAGAATAGATAGCTAGAGTCTCATAATTAAATTTTGAGTTGTTTAGGAATCAAGAGAGTGTTATGGATCTAAGAAGATGTTTTTAAAATTGTGTTGCAAGTTAGTATGAAAGCTGGGTTAGATATAGAACTTTAAACTCATGGAGATGGTTAGATAGCAGAATGTTAAAGTCAGGTGCCAAATACATATGGACTGGACATTGGGAATATATGCTAAGCCATATAACCCTCATAACTGTGGCCTAATTACCTCTGTTGTTTTGTATTGTATTTATTATCATAAGAGAAAGAGCCATTTGTTGGAATGAAAGGGGGAGCTGTTGGGGGGAAATAAGATATACCTTAAACTTAAAAAAAAAAAGGGTAGAGGATGGGGAGGTTGAGGGGGTTGAGGGTGGGAGGGTGGGACTGGACGGGGGAGTAGGGAGGGGATTGCGATTGAGATGTCACTTGAAGAAATAAAAAAATAAAGTAAAAAAAATAATGCTGCAAATAGTGCCCCCTCTTCTCTCCATTTTCTCTTCCTCCTCCCTCTTCAGTGGCAGAATGTGAGTTTTTGCTTTAAAAAAAAAATCTTACCAGGTAAAATCTTATATTGACAGCTTCTTGCTTTGGCTCTCTGGGGATGTTACTTGTTCTGACTTGTTTTTGGTGTTCACTGTCATTCCTACTGGGGTGTCATGCCCCCCCGAAAGTTTCCCCTCTATCTTCACTCTCAGCAATATAGCATGTCTCTTGTTAGAGTCTGCTATTTTTCTGATTATCTGAAATCCTCCTGCCCCTGAGCTTAGTTTTAAGAAAATCTGCATACATTTGGGTCATTGTTTTCAAGGTTCTCCTTTTGTTTGGTTGGCTTGATTTTGTTTGTTTTGTTTTCCTGAACCTACACTCAGCTGCCATCTTTCTTGGACTGCAGTCATAGGTTAGAACCACAGATGCTGGCTGACCAGCCACTGAGATTGTTACATTTTTTTCAGCTTCTCCCCCTCCCGCCCCTTGCCAACTTCATTACCATCTATCACAAACAGTGGAGGAGCATGGCTTCAAGAGCATCTGTTTCTGTCCTAGTTCCCAGCTGGGTCCCTGATTCAGGTCTACTCTCCTCTTATGCTTGGCTCAAAAGCTTGGCAGCTGCCCCTGTGGATATTGGTGCTTTCTGGGTCACATTGTGTTCTTGTGCACTCACCATGAGCTGTTTGTTCTGCTCTAGCAAACCAAGCACTTTTCTTCTGAAATAGATGCATTAAACTGAGCAAGCAGGAAGGGCCAACTGCAAAGAGTGCTTTTGGGGCATGGCACTGAGTCATGAGTGATGCTTACTGCAGTTACTAAAGTCAGAACAGAGGCAGATTCTCTAGGTCCAAATGAATGCATCAAGGACCGAAAACACCACAGCACTTTCATGCACATCAAAAGACATGAAAAGACTCCAGAGAGTCTGGGGGAGGGGGAGACTTTGTTGTCAGGTGCTGGGGTTTCAAGACTGTTACTGCTGTATAACTTCCTACCTGCTTTGCCATGGTTGTAAGGACCAAAGACAGATGTCAAAGAAGGACAGTACTTGGGCAAACTATAATAATCATATCCCTGTAATTGTATGTGTTCATGCCACAATTGGGAAACTGCTTTTCTCCCAGGCAGTTTGATGTTTTCCTTACAAGGTTCATGGAACAGCATGTGCTCCCTATCTACTACAGAGATACTGGCAAACTCTCTTAAAAGGCTACCATGGTGCAGTTACTATGATTTGGAAATATCAGAGATGCTACACCCATGAAGTCTCATCTACATGGGTGACTAAGCAAGACCTGAACAATGATGAGAAAAAAAAAAACACCACCAACAACAAAAACAGTGAACAGAACATAGACTGGAGAAATCTCATGGAGCCTCAACCCTAAGCAAAGAACTGTGGGCAGCAACTGGGCAATGTAGAGAGGGGGGAAAGATCGTCTTCCCCAGGATACAGTTCTTCCCAATTGGTTATTCAATACCTAGGTTAAGTCATGTACATATAGGTTACATCATGCAGAATGAGCAGGTAGTATTTATATATTTAGGAATATATATGTATATGTGTAACAACTAAAGAAACACAGATTATGAATTTAAGAGTGGACCTGCCCCTAGAGGCATTGTAGATGTGGCTGCTGTGTCACATGTACATCAATCAGTATGTAGCAAAGGAGAGAGAGGCTATGTCTACATTCAGTGTTCTGACCTATGAATACCTGAATGAATAGTAGCCTACTATTCCCAGAAAAAAAAAAAAAAGCCAGATACCAACACCACTTCAGCACCATGGGGTAGCCTGTGAAGAGTACCAATCCAGCACCAGGCAAGCACCTGATGGGCTTCCCAGGACAGGAAGCAAGTCAAAGACTAGAACCACACTGTCTGGCCCTGGACATGGGAGTTGTGGGTGAGCCAGCCTCGAGGGTGTGAGTGTGAAAGAGTCAGCCCTGCCTTTTGTCTGCTTTGTGGTAGTGCTGGCAAGGAAGAGAAACCCTCCTCTCCCTTTTGTCCTCACTAACAGTGGCACAGAGATCTGGTCCTGATGGGATCACAAGAGCAGGAGAGCTGCTCCTGCCCCTCACATGCTGCAGCAATGGAGACAGCAAGCCCTGCACCTCACCTGGATAGCACGGTACAGCTGGTCCTGGATGTGGGGGATAAGTGAGCTGGCCCTAAGGATGTAGCAGGTGGGAGAGTTGGCCCTGTTGGCATCATGAGAGTAGGAGAGCTGGTCCAACTCCTTACATGCTGCAGCACTCAGGAGAGCAGGCCCTGAACCTTACCTCCATAGCACAATAGAACTGGCCCTGCAAGTAGAGGCTGCAGGCTCAGAACCAGGGCTTGGAGTTGGCTCACAGTAACATACACACTATGGATGAACTGCTGGAGTACATGAAAAAACCAGTTCCACAGACACAAAACTCCAGGATTTCCATGACAAAGGACAATAACAGCATATCTGAAAGGAGTCCCAGTGAGGTTCCATTATTGATAAAGTAGCAGAAGCCAGAGGCCACGTACCAGATCAAGGAGTCATTATAATGAACATTTGCAAGCAATAACATTTAGACAAAAGAATATTGTGGAGCACACTGAGACACACTACAGTTTCCACAATGATATATTTTTTTTAATGTTTGTGGGAGATTGCAAGGGTGGAAGGTGGGTCTGAGCGGAGGTGGGAGATGAGAGGGAACAGAGTTCATGATGTGAAACTCACAAAAAATAAGATTAAAAAAAAGAGTGGAGGAAGTGTGCATGTAAGGAAATGATGTAACTATAATTTCAAAAACTACAAATATTTAAAAACAGACTCACTCTATCTTAGGTACAATATGTTCTTTATAAACCCATAAATTTTAACATGGTTTTACTAATCTCTCTCCCAGCCTAAGGCTCTTTTCAACATCTTGTTTTCTTTGGACACAAATCTTTATGAAAACAAGTTCAGCAACATTTTTCTTTAAACATGTATTTAAATATCAGCTAATAATAGTGTGCCTAATCCAAGGTAATGTTTTCTTTTTCAAAAAGTTTTATAATTTAGTTATATGTAATGTTAACTTTGAGTTATATTTGTTTGATGTGAAGAAACCTCATCTTTTTTCAGCTAAAATTTAATTATTCTAGGAGTTGTTGGAAAGATTTTTCTCCTTTAATTACCTTGGCTCCTTTTTAATAAAGCAGTTGACAATAAAGCTAGTTCATTTCTAGAAAAAAAAATCTATCTCATAAATTCCTAAAGTCCTTTCTTTCCAAAAGCATTGGGAACACTAGCGTAAACAATCACCATTTCCATGACTCTATAAAATTTCTGAAGTCTTATGACAATCTGAGTATTTTTTTAAAAATATAAAGTAAGTAGTATAAAGTAAGTCAATGACAGAACATCAAGAATGTTTTTTCATGGAAAATCACTGTAAGGAGACTGCTTTCAAGGCAGATACCTAGAGAATGCCACAGTGGTTTAAGAAACAGGTTTAAAGTTTACTAGAATGACTTAGCAGTATATATCAACTGGCAGAAGGAGGAACCAGTAAAGTTAAAGATGTTAATGAAACTATGAACTACACAGGGCAGAAGTGGTCACCCACTTCTGAGAAATGAACACTGCTTCATTGGGCTGTGTGACACAAAAGCAGCTTCCTGAAAAGGCAACAAGACACAGTTTATTTGCAGCCAAGCCTCAGTAACAGTCTACTGTGAAAGGTACTGCATACACTTTTATAGTTACAAGCAGTCATAAGTAATGTATTTACCAAAAACACTTCTGGGGGCATCAGGGAGGTGGCAGCAGATAGTGGGGTAAACTGTGTTTGAGATCTCAGTTGTGATCTCAGGACATCCTTAGCTTTTGGGTTAGTGGAAGTTACTGGTTTGCTAATACATTTTGTAAGTTTTAAACCTGATAATAGCTATGTAGATGACTAATCATAAATAATTTTTGCTCTGGGTCTTTAATATTCCAGGTGTCCATGATCATGGTGTTCTAATCAGTTACCTGGTTGACAAACTACAACTTCCAAAACTTGAAGTGACTGAAATCTACACTTAAACAGGGGAGTTAGTGGCACCTTATTGGTCAAGACATCAGTCTTTGTTTTTTTTTTATACTTTATTTTTTTTATTTCTTCAAGTTACATCTCAGTCACAATCCCTTCCCTATTCCCCCTTCCTGTCCCACCCTTCCACCCTCTTCCCCCCAACAGCTTCCCCTTTCAGTCCAACAAATGGTTCCTTCTCTTATAACAGTAAATACTATACAAAACAACAGAAATAAATATGCCACATTTATGAGTTAAATGGCCCAGTATCCATTCCCAATGTCCAGTTCATACATATTTGGCCCCTGACTTTAACATTCTACCATCTAACCAACTCCATGAGTTTAAAGTTCTATATCTGACTCAGCTTTCATACTAACTTGCATCACTATTAAAAACATCTTCTTAGATCCAGAACACCCTCTTGATTCCTAAACAACTCAAAATTTAACTATGAGACTCTAGCTGTCTATTCTTCAACCACCTCAGAGACCTGAGAGGGATAAATATATCTGATTATATAGGAAGTGCATCATTCTTAGTGAATTAGAAACAAAATGAATTTCCTTTAGTTAGGCCACCACAATATTCTACAGTTGAGTACTGTATAAGGTTTATCCTTAGTTATTCAAATGCTGATTTGTCTATCACACTGTTTTCAATTCAGACATGGCTTTGTTGGTTCTCTGCTCTGCCAATAAAAAAGTGCTAGTTAGTCACTGAGCATTAAAGAGAACAGCATGGAATTTCCGTTGCCAGTGAGAGAAGATAAAATAGAGAAGGGAGAGGATTCTGGTCACAAGGAATGAGGGAAAGAGAGGAAAGAGGAACAACTAACTCCAGATAAATCATAAATTTAAGTATTGGGGAATATGGCTGGGAGGAATATAAATTAGTCTTGGGTCATTAGATTAGAATTCATGCTCAGCTCTGGGGTCAACCTTTTAAATAAATCAGTCTCTACATGTGGTTATTTGGAAAACTGGCTGGTTGAAGAGTAACTGCCACCATACTAATGCTATGAATCAATATTAGTAATAATCATTCAACAGTTGAGAAGGTAAGTCTTAAAATAAAGTTTGGGAGGTAGCCTGGGCACCTAAAGTGAGTCAGGTCTTTCACTTTGTCCCTTGTCACTATCCTTTTATATCTGGAACATTTGAATGGCTATATGATCATTACATTTCTTGACCAGTCAGCAGCAGCAGCAGAGCTAAATGTTTCCAGGACAGGTTTTGAGAACACAGAACAACTTGCACTTTTCTAAAATCCATGTACAATTCAAAATGATAAACACAGGTTAGGCATAGTTAAGGTGATAGACAAAGAATAAAATACAAAATAGCTGTACATAAGAGAATCCTGGGCTAAAAGCTCACAGCTGAAAGGTTCAAATGTGATTTCTGGCACCCACGAGGCTGTGGAGTCACAGGACTCAGGAGAGCATGCCCACCATGTTCTCCATATGCAAGCTCAGTACTATTCATATCCAGGAAGCCAGAACTTACATGGTCCTGCCAGCTAGTCATAAGGAGGAAAAGCTGCAAGGTCCATGCCCAAGGTAATGCAATAAATTATTAATGAAGGAATTATTATATTACAAAAACTATTACTTAAGGGATAATTAAAGAATGGATATTGAGGTTAGCCCTCAATATACCTAAAATTATATTCCTAGAATGTTCTGGATTCCACATTAACAAAGATATCTACACTGTGGTGGTGATACTAGAGACAAAGAACACACAAAAATCCCTTTTATGCAATTTGCTAACACACAAGGGAATAAACCTGAATTCATGCAATTTTGCTTACCAATCTATGTGGGTTTAGCCATTTACTAAAATGGGAAATAAACACACATTTGTAGCTATGAAAAACACAACAAACTAATACAGAAGCAGAAGTTTATTTACTTATAATATTTCACAACTTTATTCACAATTATTTATTTAAAATAATATTCTAAATACTTACAAAAATAAATCAAGTATTGCTTCTTCTGTTTTTCAAGTGTGACAGCATTTGCCATAGAAAATAGAAAGGACCTTTTTATAAACTAAACACTGCACTGAAACTTCGTAAGTTTAATAACTACACATTATTTCCTCTTATGATTTGTGCTTTATAAATGTCCAAACTATTTCTGTGCAACAAGCAGGATCACAGTGACTGTGTGTATAGCAAGCCATATACACTCACTCTCACACAAAATGACAATACTCTGGCCTAAACCACCATCACTTCCAATCTGCCTGATGAATCATTACACAGAAGTACATATGGTTGGGAAGTGTTTAACATCTAGTCATCAAAGACCAGATCTTACTATAAGACACTCAGCTAAAGATTGTGAGGCATGACATTTTTAACTTACACTAAATCATTAGTCTCAATTATTGAAAAAATAGAATAAACTTCAAATATTTCTCAATATATTGTTAATTCCAAGATAAACTTCACTGTCATAATTATATCCAAAAAGAGAAAGAAATATCAATCCAAGGACAACCACTCAAAATTAAAAATTGTTTCTAATTTTATAGATACTGGGACATAAACTTTTTGTCAATTCCATGTTTATGCATTCAATCCTCCCTTGCAACACACTTGTAGAAATTATGGTTCTACATGAAACACATATGCTTTCTACCTGGCAGGGTGCCAGTCTTACTGCATAAACACACAAAGAAAGAATCTAACCCTGATCACTGCCTGAATGACTGTGATTAATCTCAATTATATACAGCTTTACACTAGTTTTATATAAACATGTATGATACAGTTGAAATTCTACTCAAAACTAGAAAAATCAGAAAATTTGTTTTAATTTTAAAAAAATCTATCCTAATGTTCTTATTTAAGCTACATTAAGTTTACTTAGAAATTTATGAGCAATTGCACTGGAAACATAAATTTATTGAAGTTGATGATTTACAGTAAGTTCCATTAAAAAGGAACTTGTAAAATCTCAATTATAAGCAAATACAAACATTAACATCGATATCTTCATTGACAAAAATATACCCAAATATCATAATTTTTAGAAAATTTTAAATAGCATGCTCAGTATTTTCAAACTCTTATTTCACTAAAAGAAACAGGCAAGCAGACACCATAAAAACATATAAAAATGCAAACCAACCTTGTAAAATGCACAAAGAATCACCAAAATCTAAGAGGTAGTCAACAGAAGGAACCCTGATAAAACAAAATATCCTGGCAGATGCCACTAATCTCAAAGACCCCAAATCACTGTGAAATTCTTGTATTTTAAGTGGTTAAAAATTACTGGGCAAGATTTTAAAGGCGGTTATCTAAAGGAATTAACACTGCAAATAGAATACTCATATTTATGAAGGACTAAGAATAAAATGTAGACCACAGCTCTACAGCCTGCCAGCTCATCTGGCTTACTCAGCCACCCCCACACCCATGTTGTTTACATATTACATATCCCTTCTTTCATGCTATGAGGACAGAAGGGAGGAGCTGATCCAACAAGGATCATGCAGCCCATAAGTTTACTCCCTTACTGAATGGCTGCTAATGTTCAGGGTCGACACATTGCTGCAACATTTGTGTTTGCTGCACTATTGTGAACATCTGATTTCTCTCCAGATTTGAAATGGATGCAACACTTCTTACTTTTGTAGTCTAAGGATGACAGAACTGAAGTTACCCAAAACCAAGATTTATGGTTATACACTACACAAGAATTCTCAATAATGATGGAAATTTGTGGCTACTAAGTGTTGGAAATGTGACTGATAGAAGAATGAACCACTTGTGGCTATATCAAGCAACACTGATTTAACAACTAATATTCCAAAGTAGTAACTTTAAAAAGTGACCTCAAATTAGAAAGTAAGACCACTGGGGGAAAAAAAAAATCATGGGCAGAAATGAACTGAATGTCACATATACAGCTCCAGACAATCCTTAGAGGCAAGTAGAAACCAAACTGGTTGAAAGTGTTTTCATCACTACATTTCCTTTCAATAAAGAGGCAAAATTATACATGATATACCCCTTTTTAGAAAGCAAAGCCCTCATTAATGCCATGCTTAGAAGCATGTGGATATTTCAAAATTTATTCCAGCTTGCTTTCAATCAGAAGGGCACCTCTTATAAATCAGTTTATTTCCCACCTTATCACTTCAGTCAAGATGTCCAAAGTCTTCATTCACAGCAGTACATGTTTAAATTGATATATAACTCAGAGAAGCTGAAAATTTCTAATGAGTCACTTCCACAAGGCAAAGTTTTTCCAAGCTATAATGACTTATAGCTTCCACAACGTAGCAAAGCATCTCCTGACAGCAGAATTACCAAGTAGAGGAAAGCTTTGTACACATCAGATCAAAGAATTCACTTTGTGTAATTCTCTACCTGCCAAACTTTCCATAAAGCAAATCTAGATATATTATTAAATGGCAAACTACTGATTATTTTTGAAAATTAACTGACTTGCTGTTATAACTAAAAACATAAAGCTGGAATATGTGGTTGTTTTCCCACACATGATCTCATCTCAAACAAATATTTGTTTCATTACACATCCAACTACTCAAATGTGCTGCCTAGAGACAGAGCTGATTCTGTATTTTGTTTTCAGAGTAAACTGGAAATGTTAATTTGGTATATTTTGATATCAAGGTTGGGGATCTATCTCAGTTGGTAGAGCACCTGATTTTGATCCCAGCACTGTAGAAACCCGATATGATAGTACACAACTGTTAATACCAGCATGCAGAAAGTGTGAGAAGAATTGACTGGACGTTCATCCTTGAATACACTGTGAATTCAGTGCCAGCTTGGGGCATATGAAACCTTGTCTCAAAACAAAATCAAAACATAACTAGCTGCTACCAACCACCTTAACCTTTGTTTTCCATCTGGTAGTTTCTTGGGGTACAAAACGTTTTAAGGCACTTCTGTTCCTGTTTGTTTTGCAGGCTAGTCAGATGCTGCACCTGGGACTTTCAAAGAGAGATTTCTTCGGGTGTTGGTGATATGCCTCTGCTGTGCTAAGAAGGACCGAGCATGAGCACCCACACCGCTGTCTTTACAAGCACCAGCACCAGCACCACTCACCAGCCGAGATTCCATGCCCAGTTTCTGAAACGCCAGGCTCTGAATGAAGAAACAGATAAATAAATAACACAACATATAATGTAATTATTACAGCAGTCCTAGAAGGCTAATGGTTTCCTGATTGGCTGAAAAAATATTAAGGATACAAATGCCAATTTTTTTTTTTTTTATGTCTGACAACACTAGGAAGAGGCCACAAAATTCTGTGTCTCTTTTAATCCACTGAATTTTATATCATTGAAAATAGTAGTCTAAAACAGCATGCCAGAACTAAGTTTAATTATAACAAGAAAAAAATTCCAAAGCAATTCTCTGTGTGTTACAACCATTTCTGTACTAACTGTGAACAGACATATCACACAGAAGAGCCTAGAAAAACAGATCTACATGCCGGCAGCTGAATATAACACTACACAGACAAACTACTCTAGTTTGGGCTACCAGTTTTCTGATGAGGGAAGATATCACTCTATCACTACACCTCATAACACAACTGTATTGCATTGATATAAAACATATTTCCTTCTATTATTCTGGTGAAGGAAGTGATCAACATGGCTTAAACCCACTCACCACTGAAATTCAACACACCTTGTTATACCAGGCAGAAACAATGAGTTTTTCCTCATAATCCCTGAATTTTGCTACTTTACATTCACTCTAAAAAAGAAAATAATGATTAAGACAATTAAAATATCAGAAATTGCCCCAAATTCCTGAAAACAAAATAATTTCTTTTCCATCTCACTCCGGGGAGAATAGAAAAAAATGCATTTGTGAGGTACACAAATTAGTAAAAATAAAGGAACAAATTATACAGAACACAATCAAAACATTTTTAGGAAAGATAAAGAATGTGAGTAATCTTCATTTTGGAAATGTTATTCAGACAGCAACTTAAACACACACCGTCAGGGATTGATTGACTCCGTCAATTAATTCCCAAGACTTGAGACACAAACAATGTGCTGAAATATCAGCATGAGCTGCACCTAAGGAAGAGTCAAAACTAAGGAGAAAGGACGCAGCACCCAAAGTGCTAGGCTGCTCAGCACAACTTCTTCTTATTAGTTCTTGGCAGCTGGTTTATGAGATTCACTATAGCTGTGTCCATGCACCACTGTACAAACTGAATTATCAAAAATTAAGCACCTATATGCTGTGAGAGGCACCATTTGTCACTGCTCTTTTTGGAATATAATTTGAATATTTGTAATAATGTGTACTGGTTTCTTCTAAAGTGAATGGTTAATTGATGGGGTAGTGTTAGGCATTCTAAATGTTAATTGGTCCTGCTTGCTGTCTGTTACTTACATTGACTCTGATTGGTTAAATAAAATGCCAAGGCCTGAGATTGGGCAAAGACAGAGAAAGGTGGGACTTCCTGAAATTAGAACAGGAAGCCTGCGCTTTAGACAGAGGATTAAAGCATTCCAGCCAGCGGAAGAAGAAGATATTCCAGCCAGCAGCAGGAAGAAGGAGGCACACACCATGGGTTAGAGAAAAGAACCTCATTCCACATGGCCAGGAACATCGGCATATCGTGGAGAATGGCAGTCCAAGGGGACGTATGTATATATGGGGTCATGTTTGGGTAATAGAATTATGAGCTAGCTTAGATGGGCTAGGATTGCACAGCTCAGGGCAAGGCTTGTGAAAATACATGCAGTCTCTGTGTGCTCATTTATAATGTCTGGTTAAGAATTAACAGCCGCCGAGCCAATCAAATAAAATATAAATACTGGTAAATATTTTAATTATTTCTACAAATGGCACCCAATGTAATTTAATTATTATTGTTATTACAGTTAACCCTCTTGAAAATCTAAGATTTCAAAGATTATCCAGTCAAGTCTCACTATTTTGGATAAACTCAGGCCAAGAATCAAAAAAGAGACATGAGGACGAAGCAATAAAGCTGCAAGCCCAGCCTCTTATTTACAAAATATTTAATTCTGGGGCTACAGAAATGATAGACAGACTATTTTGTCCTCAAGATACTTAAACATATACCAAAATATAAAAATATAAAACATACTTCTGCAAGTGCAGTGCAAGAGGACTGGGACTCAAACATGGTGAGAGCTTCCTCTGTGTAAATACAGGAAACATTTTACAGAGGAAGAGAGTTGGACATCTGAGTAAGAACTTGAAAGCAATAACACATGTCTTCAAGACACGCTTTCCCTATGCATTTTACATATGTGGCATTGTCTGCACAAATGCTGAGAGCAGACACATATCAGCCTGGTATATGTATTCTAGATCCAGGAAAGAGACAGTGTTAAAAGTTTTGAGTGAAATAATTCCATCACAGCTCATTCTTTGTGGGAAATCAGACTGTGTCCTAGTTATGTGAGAAAAAACCAATCATAGTTTACGGGGTGGCCAGAAAACATAGCTCAGCATGGTCTCTAGAGTCAAGAATATGCCATAAAGGAGTATGTATCCATTTCAAAAACAGCAGCAACTCTTACCACTGTGTTGAAAACAGTAATCCTGTAAAACATTTTTCTAAAAAAAATAAAGCAATTAAGGAATCTAACATAAACCCATACAATGCCACACCCACCTGTCTTCATAAAAATTATGTAAATAGTAGTATAAAAATATAATAAAAAATTAGAAAAAAAGCTAACAACTAGTTAGCAGGATCACACCATGATTAATAAAAGTGTTATGAAGCCTGTTCATGAATGACAAATAAGACAGCAATGAATTGCCAGGATTCCATGGAGGGGTGAGGAGGTGAATGGGTGTGAAGGCTTTACCTCTAAAATCTCAATTCTTCTTTCCTTCTCCGCAAGCTGCTTCCTAAGTAACATTATTTCTGCTGATGCTGGATTTAATTTGGGATCTAAAGTTTTTATTACCTGCATAAAGAAAAAAAATTATGTCCACTTTGTCTTTACGAGCATCGAAAATGTAAGACCATATTTTATAAAAATTATGACATAGAGTTGGGAGTGGTGGTGCACACCTTTAATCCCAACACTCGGGAGGTAGAGGCAGGTGGATCTCTGTGAGTTCAAGGCCAGCCTGGTCTAAAAAGAGAGTCTAGGACAGCCAGAGCTGTTACATAGAGAAACCCTGTCTCAAAAAACAAAACAAAAAAATAGGACACAGATTATCCATAAAGTCATTAGGAATTTGTTTACAACTTAAAGAACAACAACAAAACAACAAAAGAAAAAGTTTAAACAACACCAAACCAAATTCCTCTCATACATATTCAATGACAGCTAATCAAGACTTTTTGTATTTAAACTTTAAGCACTGACCTTTGTTTAGCTTTTTAGAAATAGATTTATTAGTTTTGCTTTGTTTGAGTGCTATTTTTCAAGGTGACCAGGTCATGACCCCTTAACAACTTAAGTCAGATCATGCCAGTCTCTGAGCCTTCTGTTTTCCACCTCACTCCAAATAAAAAGTAACCATGAATAAAGAACTTTCACTGCTTTCTTGACTTCATCTCTAGGTGTCTGTCTACATGAATGTATGTGCACCATGTGTGTGCTTTGTCCTTTACAGAGTCAGAAGTGGTCATTTGATTCCCTAGAACTGGAGTTACAGATAGTTGTGAGCCCACCACAGGTGGGTGCTGGAAATTAAGCCCAGGTCCTGTATGTTTATCAAATTTATTGCTTTTTATTTCTGACACATAGCTATGTTATGTCCTAGTGTCTTCTTAGATGTTCACTTTGGCCACATATATGAGCTCTGGCATTATCTCTAAGGCTGACCTATGAGGTATTTCCTCTGCTGGTTATATTGTCAATCCTCATCTACTAGTTTGACAATGTTAAGGAAACCTGGGCTCCAGTGTTAAGATCTGAATGACTGCATTTCAGAGTCCCTCCCAATTAAGACTAGATATACTACGATTAGGAAGGAAACATCCAACACTGAAACCTTAAGATTTGGGGTTCAACTTTTGTTACAGCTCACACTGACAACTAGTAATCATATAGAATTTAAATATGAAGACAAATAAATATACTACTATTATTTTAAAGTTGCACCACCATGAAATCCCTTAACTTATTAAATAGAAAAGAATGTATTAACATTTTGAGAGAATATTTATATGAAATAAGACTATGAAAACAATACTTCCCAGATTTGAGTTAAAAGTATACATTAAGGAAATGAAAGAATTTAGTCTGGTGAACATCAGGATGGAGTTTAAATCTCTAAAGTGTAAAATAAAGCCAACTGGATACATTCCAAGAGACTGTCCCCCTAAACATGTAAACTATTTAGTTCATTTTGCTAACATTCTAGTAAACATTATTCTCAGCAAATGTGCTGAGACGCTAGCACAGAAGTCTCAGTTCATTTCTCTGAAGATGAAGACTTTATATCACAGCAGCCATCGGGGTTAGTAAGGTCACTACTGTTGATGTTGAAACTGTTCCTAAGGTCATATTTACCAGACACTAAGTCAGAGTGAGACTGAGTCTTCAGGACTCACACAGAATACCCGAAAAACCTGATAGGCAGGCAAGGCAGAGGACAGCAAAGTGACTAGGTTTAGACATAGACCTGCAGTACAGTCAGAACTAGGGATGACTAGAACATGGAGCACAAGGGATTGACTGAGTAGGTGTCAGTGACTCACATTTCTGGCTTTCTCTAAGTACATTTTATATCTCTCCTCCATCGCTTTCATGTCTTCATCTTTCTTCTGAAGAGCAGCTTCAAGTTCACTGATCTTTTGGACTGTGAGAATAAAATCAAAACAATTATCACATATTTAAAACATTTGATCTGCATACAAAAATTGCATTTATCAAACTTATTTTCCAATTACTGGTAATAGAGGTCCAAGAAAAGCCTTTACTTTCTTCTTTGTAGTTTATGCTTATCTAAAACTTCTGAACTATAAGTGATGTACCCTCAATCACTGTCTAAAGTCTAGCTGCTTCCGTCTTCTCTAACAAGCATTATGGAAACAAAGTTCACATGAAAGAACAGAAAACTTTACTTTTGTTTTGAAGTTTATTTTAATCCGTCTTGAAATTATTTTACTCAGATTCTATAGTATTAACTTGACTAGAATTTAGACTGTTTGATACTCCTTTATATCAATCAGTTCATCCTATTAAATTGTTTTTTGCTTTAAAATTTTATCATATATGAATGAACTTAGCATTAAAAGTCAGCATAATTCTTATGCAATATGCAAAACTACACAATGTGTAAAGTTGAACCTATTTTATCTCCTTCATTAGAAGGGGAAGATTTTAACAAACACTTACCGTTCTGACTTATATCTGGCTGAAGGTCTTCAATGAGCTCCTGTTTCTTCTGTAATTCTTCATGGACTTCTGTTAGTTTTTCCCTGAGTAGTGGAGAGAGCATGGAGCTTGGTGTCAAACAGACCTAAGTATGAAAACTGGTCTTCGCCACATTGATGTTTGGACTTGGGGCAAGAATCTGTCTGATCTTTAGTTTCCCAAAGATAAAATGGGAACATATTTACCTAACTACAAGGACTGCTATGAGGATGTTAATGCACCTAATACGCAGTGCATTGTTCCAAAAATCTTTGCACCTCCACTTCCTATGCAAGTCAAAGGAAGTGCTTTATAGCGTTAGCAGCCACATCATCAAGGTGGTAAATGTCTGCTTCGTTAGATCTCTCAGATGATATTAGCTGTTTAAAAATGCAGCAGTTGGGCTGGCTGCCAGGCATGAACAGTTGAACATGTTTTCTTTTGCTTTTGGTAGCAGTGGTGAGTAGTCTGGTAACATCAGTCTGTGTATTCATTCACCAAGTCAGAAAAGGACATTTTCTAGAAGCGTCTACAGCCCTTCCCCTTTGAAATGAAACATCAGTTTTACTTACATATGAGCTTCCAACTTCTGCTTTAGTTTGCTGGACTATAAAATTAAAAATAGTGGCTGTTAAGATGACTCACTTGTGAAGGGTAAATTGCCCAAACATCTAAATCTCTTCATCTCCTTCAAAAGGTATATTATGCAAAAATAGTCTTCAAAACATGTACTTGTAACAACACAGTTTCCAAAATCGAAAATTTTAGGTATAATTTCTATATCAAAAGGTAAATGAAATGAAGAACAGTAACAAAGTAAAATTCTGCATATTTTTGAACATAGTAAAAATTATGATGAAAAATAGCAAATCCAATATGAATATGATATATTGAGGAGTATCAAACATATTTCAGTATCTAAATAACAACTATTGAATAATACAGATTTTAATATTTATCTTATAAAGTTTTATCACTGTAAATGAAAGCACCTTAATATCAACATTAAGATGAGGCAACTGGATTTTTGTTAAAAATAAATATAAAATATCAAGTTTCCTCTTTTAAAAGTAGTACTTTAAATAAAAACAAAGTTCTGCATTTAAAATGTAAGTATTTGCAAAGTTTAAAATGCACAATCTGATAATATGGACATCAACAGATTAAAAACAAAAGATGAAGGAAATAAACTTTAAAACACTGCAAACCAAAATGTAGTCCCCCAAATAGGTACCATCTTAAAAGTATTCCCTAACGTGGCTTAATGATATCTGTATTAAAGAGGGTACAATACCGTATATATGCACATATGAGATGCCGCCACACATGAGATGACTTCTATGTTCCATCCCCAGGGAAGAAAGAAAAAACCATATAAAGTACGCAAAAGACAGAAAGGAAATGCAGCCCTTTCAGTATGCCTTTCCACCTTTCCTTACTTTGCAGCTTCCTACCCCACCAATATTTTCTATCAACTGGTACCTGCTACCACATCCAGATCTACCTTTTCTTTTAATCAACCACATCTCTTTCAATTCTTTTCTGCCACACATTTACAGGTAATGTATGGAAAAAACTGCTAGATATGTCAAAATGCATATTAGATCTAGCTCAAGTCTTCTTTTCTCTGCCCACATTGTCTGAAAGGCTTTCAGATGGTGTGTAATAGGGGTGATGTCTTCAAAACTGTGTGGCTATCCTTTACACTTGTTATGAGTTCTTGAACAACCTGTTAGTTGAAATCACTTATTTTGTTCTCTATTTTCCCACTAGTAAGCTTTTTCAACTCTGAATAATTATTCTCGTTTCACTTTTTCTCAGGCCAACCTTGGTGAAAGCCCAGCAGATCTGTTAGGCCTCAAAGTGTACCACTTTCTTAAATCGAGACTTAGAAAGAACTTAAATAAAGATGCTGAGCAGGACAGATAGAAATCACCTTATGATATGTATGAATAATTTATTACATTTCAAGTTGGCAAAATCACTACATCTGCTATGCAGATATATACGGTATTTGAAGGTACCCTTAATGAATGGGTAGCTTTTCAAATGCAGATAAATGAGTAGCAGAAACCATTAAATAATAAACATATAGCAAGTTATGGACTTTGTTACTCACACTTTCACCTTCAGACTTGGAGCCCTGATCTTGTAACGACTTCTGGAGGTCCTCAATTTGCTGCTGTAATTCTCTAATGCACTCTTTGCTCAACCTATTGTAACAAAAGTTAGTATTTACCAACTCATATTTAAAGTCCAAGCAGTTAGGGAGCTATAGAAGTGCATTCGTGATGCATTTAATGGAAATGCTAACAGAAATAAATGCAAGGTGATTATCCATGACAAGTACAATAGGTAGAATGGGATGTTACTTCTGAGGAAACAACCTGAAAATAACTTATCCCCTCTTAAATCATATATGCGCACATGCTGAATGTAGTCACATGTCTATCATTCTTTATCAGTTTGCTAAAAGCTGAAACCTAGCATTTTCAGATACTAATAGTTGTATTTATAATAATAGCAATATTTAATATTTAATATATTAATAGCAACAGTTAATAGTAATAGCAGATAGTAATAGTCAAGTCTCTTCAGAAAAGTCAAATGTACCCTATTTTGCTCAGAGAAAAGAAGGTTTAAGTATCTGAAATCTCCCAGTGTCTCTCTAAGATCTGGTAAAAGCTGCATAAGCAAATCCAGCCACACCTATCATCTCTACAATTAGTATCAGTATCATCTCTATGGTGAGTATCTTGTTGATGAGGTAAGTAAGAAGACACTCAACAGTCAGATCAAAAGATGATTTCAACATAGAATCTATAGCTTACAAGCTGACTAACTTTGGTAAGTTTCTGACCCTCTTTATCTCTGTCCACATCTTTATCTATGGAAAAAATATGGTCATAGTTACTAATTCACAGTGAGGATTTGACTGAGCTGGTCCCCAAGTGCTTATATGTAACTATTCCTTATGATGATGGAGAGAGAGTTCAGCAGGAGAATGCTTGCTTGCCTGCCATGCAGGAAGCCCATGCTTCTGTTTCTAATACTGGAAAAAACAAATCTGAAGCATAGAAGGAAAGGTATTATAAAAGATTCTGACAGGAAATTCAAAGAAGCCAGTTGTAAGTATTGTTTGTTTATGATTATATAAAGCGAAAGCACTTTGGTGGTACCAGGGAAGCACACTATTTGCTACAAATACATACCCAGATTCTTCCTGTGGTTACATTTTAATAGTCTGAATTTAACTAACTTGAATTTTAAAAACAGTGACTGAGTTAAGCAGAAGTAGAATTCTAATTGACCATACCAAAATGCCTATGTTTAAATATTGCATTGCTTCTATCCCACTAAAATGTCATTTCCATGTCCAAGATTGTAGAATGACCAATATTTTAAAAATATAAGTGAATATTTATGAGAAATTTTAGCCCAGCAATATCTCAGTAAAACATTTTATTCTATTTAAAAGTATAACTTCTGATCCAAGTTAGATATTGTTTTATCTAATATTATTTAAATAAAATTTTAATTTAAAAAATTTAAAAATTTAGCTATACAATTTGTGTTTTATTTACACATTCAACTGTAGTAGCTGTCAACCCATTATTTACGCATCTGTTTTCCTTTAGTTGTGAGGATAGCTAGTGAAACTCAAGAATAAGTATCCTGGCTAACCAAGACTATTAAAATGAGCACATCATTCATATATTTTATGATATTATCACTGAACTAAATCCCTTGACTTCTTTCATAGAGTGAGTGGTGAGAAATATCAGACTATAGTGCTGTCTCCCACTTCTAAGTAGTTGAGTCCCATGACACCTAACAGTTGTCACCTTTGCTCAGTTTCCAGCTCGTTCATCTTGCGATGCTTCTGCTCCAGCTGCTCCTGCAGTTGCTCGATGCGTTCATTCTCCGTCCCTTCCTGCTGCAGACGGAGCATTTTGTTTTCATGCTGGAGTCGAATAAACACTTCTCTAATGTTGAAAAGCAATTTTGTTTTTCAGTTTTTAAAAACAAAATTCATAATATTCTTTTCAGGTTGTTGCTACATTTACTTCTGTGTTTAAGTACGTATATGCATTTGTACACATATATTCCATGGTATCCATATAAAGGTCAGAAGGCAACTTGTGAAGTCAGTTCCCTCCTTCACCATATGGATCCAGGGACAGAACTCAGGTAGACAGGATTGGTAGCAAGCACCTTAACACACTAAACTATCTCAATGGAACCACCATATAATTTTAAGGGAATTCATATCTACTCAATAGCTCTAATTCTAAAAGATAATCAAAACTTCTCAATGTTCTAACAGAAACACTGTATGTCCTGAAAGGTCACACCTCACAAATAAATTCTTAAAGGTTAACAGTATATGACCATGAGATATACCATGAACAATTATGAAAGTCCCTAGACAATATGGCTTCACTTTTAAATTCTAGCAACTTCAGGAAAACTAGTATATACTTAGAATGTATATAACCAAAAACAATTAAATGTAAGAAAAAGTTCACCTAAAAATTATAAATACATTTTTATGAATATTAGTCTCTACTATTTTTTCTATTAAGAAAACTTTTGTGTATATGTACCACATTTTTATTATCCATTCATCAATGGAAGGACATTTTGTTGTTTTTATTTTTTAGCTATTGTGATATTCAGTTCTTTGGGCATATGGCAATGAGTGGTTTATTTTTAACTTTATGAAACTATTTGGCTGTAAAGAAAAACGGAATCATAAAATTAGCAGGTAAAGAGTTGGAAGTAGAAAATATACTGAGGTAACCCAGACCCAGAAATATATTCCTCTTATTTGTGGTTCACAGGTTTGATCTCCAGAAGTGTGTATCAACCTGGAGTAACAACTGGAAAGCGAGGGGAGATGCCAACTCTAGAGAGGGGAGCAGCAGGGCACAGGCACTATGAAGGAGTAAGTGGAAGAATGGAGAAGGAAGTTGGAAGGGACAGAATAACACAGCACTGAAAGACAGAGACAGAAACAAGAAACAGTGGGACGGATAAATACACTAAAGATATTTGCAGGTGGGAGAATCATTTTATGTGTATCTAAAGCTGTGAAGAACTGTGCGGGGGGGGAGTGTATTTTTTTTAATGAAGTTATGCCACTCAGTGTGATGGTGTGATTATACTTTCCCCCAAGAAGAAAAGACAAAAAAAAAAAACAGTGTGGATATAAGAAACATCCTTTCTGATTAACTTAGAAAACATCTGTGATACACAAGTTGCTAAGAGACAAGCAACATATGCTTATCCAAATATACAGAGATATGTGGTCTTCAAAAACCTCAAGAGATCTGTAAAATATGATAGCATTCAATGATGTTTTCTTAAGATTTTTTGATATTGAGACATGTCTCCTCCAGACAGCACTCCCCATTTTACTCCAAGTAGATGATGAACATCAAAGAATCTCCATTTGGAGATGGCTGCATTAGTAGCAAGCTTGTCACTGGGCAAGAGAAAGCCCTTGCTTCAAACTGTAAACAGAATGCTGTCCAAAAAAGACAAAACTTGGAAGCAGGTAAGTTGACAGCCTAGCTCTGTCAAGACAAGGTAGGCAAGTCCTTAATTCCTGCTTTACAATTAATGTCTGTCAGAGATACTGGGCCAAAAGGTTGAAGATAGATGCTCCAACGTTATAAAGAGAAATTGGGGACTGTCCAAGCAGCCAGTTGTCTGTCATTTCTTAGTTTTGGAAGCTGCTTGCTCTGCACTTCCTGCTTATTCAGATATATTTATCCTTCTCAGGTCCCTGATATATATGATTTAATACTAGATAGTTATAGTCTCACAGTTAAGTTTTAAGTTGTTTAGGAATTAAAAGGATGTTCTATGTCTAAGAAGATGTTTTTAAGTTGCTAATGCAAGTTAGAATTGAAACTGAGTTAAATATAGAACTTTAAACTCATTAAGATAGACAGATAATAGAATATTAATATCAGTTGCCAAACACATATGGACTGGACATTGTGAGTGTATGCTATATTTTATAATTTTCATAATTTTTGCCTAATTGTTCTTATTGTTTTGTATTGTATTTATTTGTTACAAGAAAAAGAACCTTTTATTGGACTAAAAGGGGGAGCTGTTGGGAGGAAAATATATATACACCTTAAATTAAAAAAAAAACAGATAGGAGAGAGAGGGGGAAGAGGGTAGAAGGGTGAGACTAGGAAGGGACTGTAATTGAGGTGTAACTTGAAGAAATAAGTAAATGTTGAAAAAAAAAGAACTAAAATGTATGTTTAAAAAAAAACATCCTTTCTAGTTATTGGTGAGAGGCACTGAGCTGCCTAAAAACAATATAGGCTGTTGCTGTTGCACTTGGATGTCTCTCAGAGGTTGAAGTCCCTATTGTAAAAGATACCAGGCACTTTGGCACTTTGGAGTTAAGAGAAATTCAGCAGGTATCTGGCCTGAAGTTTTCTTCATGAGGACTAGATTTTATAGTACTCAAAGGTACCAAGGAAGAAAAGTAATCAGTAGTCCTACCCAGTGTGGTACTTATGAACCAAAATGACCAGTGAGGGGAGACAGCCCAAAAGTTGCAATACTGGCATTTATATCTTGGTAATGGAACTTAAAACTCACTCAACAAAACTTACTGCTGCCACAGCCCCAAATCAACATAATCTTATAACTGCATCGTTTTTCTTTCTTTCCTTTTAGACAGGGTATCACTGTGTATGTAGCTCTGACTGGCCTAGAACTTAGAGATCTTCCTGTCTCTGCCTCCAAAGCACTAGGATTAAAAGCATGTGTCACCATGCTTAAATTTTAAATGAATTTTTAATATTTATCCCTATACCCCTTAGCTAAGAAACTTATTTTTGCTGCTGCACACCATTATAGGAAGCCAGAACTTGTCAAAACGCTGAGAACAACCAACTGTGGTGAGCTCGGCCCCAGATCACACATCTACAACACAATCCTGTATCTAAGCCTCAGGAAACATTGCAGAAAAGGTGGCGGGAAGACTTGAAGAGCCAGAGGACTAGGATATGTATGCTGAGAAATTTATCTTTTATGTGTCAGGGAAGCTGCATGGAATCTCAGTTTTTTGGCTACCTAAACAAGACCTGAACAATGACAGCATCTGTTGGATGGGGAAATCTCACAAGATAAAGATGATATAAGCAATTAAAGGCTGCTGAGAGAGAATCAGTCTTCTCCAGGAATAAAACTCTAATCAGTTATCCAATTCCAAGTGGTCAGGCCCCAAAACACATATCAACAACACTAAATGGACTCAGCAGGTAATATTTATTTGTTTAAGTATATATATAACAATGATAACTAAAGAAAGAAGGGCAATGAATGAGAAGGGGTACATTTAGGGGTTAGAGCGAGATGAGAAATGGTGTAAATACAGTACACAAATATGGTATTTTTAAATATTTTTAATTTTTATTAATAGTTTATATAAGGTTTTAATGTACTTTTCATATCATTCTGATATCAAATAGGAAACATACTTTCTCCCTTCTCCATGTCTCATGCTCCCAAAACAACTACTGTCAACAAATCCAATTTTTTGTTTTGTTTTGTTTTAAATGGCAACAGCATCACTCTAAAAATTTAGGTCTACACCTTTGAAAAACTGATTTTAGCATAATGATTGACTCAAAAACAAAGAAAATAATTCTCACTTTATACAACTACTCAGAGGCTTATTAATGATACTGCTTTTTTTTGTCTTCTTATTCTTTTATGATTTGAAATGAGGTACTAAACTTCTACAATAAAGCAATTTTGTGATATTAATTTGAGGCAGTAAATTTATTCCTTAATAACAAAGCATATGATTTTACAACTTAACAAGAAAATCAAGATACAAATTTAGAATATTAGTTTGTAGGATTTTACTTTGCAATTTTAAATTGTTGTGGTAGCAACAATAATAGTCTTGTCTATAAAATTTAAATGTGCCAAAGAAAATTTCAGTATTATCTGTCACATTATTCTGAAAAAAAGCAAAAAAACCCAAGACATTTGAGTTTCTAAAAGTTACCTACTATAAGATTCCTTATATATGAAATATTAATAAAAGACAACTGATATTAGTCATCTAGGGGTGAGATCTAGGGAAGGTGGTGGCAGGAATGGGAACAGCTGGTACTGGGTGTAGGTTTGTGGGTGAAATGACAAACACTTGACAAATCAGATAACAGTGATAGTCACAGTATGACAGCGACAACTCTATGAATACAGTAAGAAACAGGAAACTATATTTTAAGTGGATAAATTATATCTTAATAACACTAAACAAGGAATAATCTGAGTTTTAATAAATAAAACCACACTCTTATCAAAGCTAGGGAAATATTTTATAAGTGGATAGGTAAAATGCCTAAAAGTAAATCACCATAAATAACCATGATAAAAGATGGACTGAGGGAGAATTGTGTACATTGGTATTTTGCTTAATTTTCCCACTGTCTCTGACAATTATTTTTATTTTATTCACATGAACTTGAATGCCATATATTAAAAGTTTTTCAGACTTAAAAAAAGACAAAAATGATTTTAACACAATACAGGCCATTATATAAAAACTAAACTGTTACTCTGCCAGTGTATAAAATTTTACTGCTGATTAAAAGAAAAAAAAAGTAAACAGCATAAAACATCCAGTCTGATTGAAAAACAGTATAGAGGTCAGCAGCAAACATTGATATATTGTCAACAACTAGTGTCACAGTTTCAAAATCTGCAGTTTTCTCTACAGTTTTGAAAATCAAATTGCCTGTACAGACTTACCAATGTTGAGTGCCACCTGAAACTGCAATTTAAATATCACTTGTATTTATTAATAAGTATAAACTGTAAGATTAGGCTAGCAGAGCAGCCAGCGGCTTGGGAAAGAGCCCCGGACCAAGGGTGACCTCCACCACCTGTAACCTAAACTTTGTTAAGTAATATAGGTTAATATATAAGGCTGGTAGAATTACTGGTGGCTTGGCAGGAGATTCTCCCAGAGTTCAACGGGAGTCTGGGAGTCTGACGGCCCTGGATTGCTTGGACTGAGAGTTTAGAAGCTGCCCTGGTACTTTCCCCAATGCTAATTAAATACACTAAGACCTTTTAATGTTTTTTAACGCTTTAACCAATAGCTTGGCAGAATCTCAATTAGCTACTATAAGTTAACCTGGATCACCTAATCCCAAACCACCATGTACCTTCCAGCATTCTCAAATACATCTATCTGCTTCTGTGTCTCCTGGTGGAAAGAACTAATCCTCTGTGTAAAAGGCAGGGTTCCTGTTCTAATCTCAGGAAGTCCCTCCTTCCTATACTCTTTCTGCTCAACTAATTGGCCATCAGCAACTTTTACTAACCAATCAAGAGAATGCCTCGGATGGTAACCACATCTCAGCACTGAAATCAGCCTATCAGAAGCAATGTCATTAGATCTTCCCCCAACAACTAATAATTTTTTAAATTGCTGGAATAAAAGTTAAATTGTTTTCAGCTCTGTGATAATGAAATAATAAAACTTTTATCGAAGCTTTATAGACAAGCAAATGTAAAAAAGACAGGCAAAAAAGAACTGGCATTTGTGCTATCAGGTATGGGTTATCAATCAGTGCAAATTTACCTGTATTCCACTGGCATGATCTCAGCAGCAAGGTTTTCATAACTTTTTGTAGCAGATGCATCTAAGCAATGAAAATCAATTAGTGTGTCATCAATATTTCAATCATCAGAAAAACAAACAAATATGCCCAACTCACCAGCTTTTAGGTGATCTTGCTGTGCCTGTGAGCATCTTAGCTCTTCATTCGTCTCTTTCAGAGTGTCACGCTGTTCTATCAGTCGCTAGAAAATAATTGTTTTATTAGCAGTTATAACCCCCATATCCAGTAGACAGCAACTGTGTGTATGTAGACACACACATACATAGACACGCGCGCGCGCACACACACACGCACGCACACACACACACTCCCCCTCCACCAAATAGGGTCCAGGGATCAAATTTAAGTTTTCAGTTTTGACAGTAGGAACTTTTGTCCACTAGGCCACATAGCCTCCCCAGAATTCACATTTTTTTAATGTTAAAACTTAACTAAAAAGCTACAATGATCATGACTGATAGTAGGATACTAGCCTAGGGACTAGACATATAGGTCAATGTAAGAGAACTGAAAGGCAAGATGTATATTCTTATGTTGCTGGTCAAATATGCATTTTTTAATCAGTAGGCTATTTTTGGAGGATGGTTTTAGATTTGTTGGAAAAATGAACAGGAAACCCCATTCCAAATTCCTATACATTCCCCTATCTCTCTCAACTACCAGTCTCTGCATTACTGACAACTTGCACTGTTGTGACCGATGTGCCACTGTAGGTCCACTACTATTAACACAGTCCAGTGTGTAGGCTTTGCTCTTTCTGTTATACAGTATCACAGTTCATTGACTTAAAACAAGACAGTTTCAATGAGGAAATGAACAGTTTGTTAGACAAATGACGCTGGGACAGCAGTCAGCAGCCCACAATTAAATTAAGTTGAATACTACCTCATATCATATTCAAAATAGAGCACAAACTACAAAACCTGTGAAAGAAAATAAAGAATAAATCACAATCAGAAGAAAACCAGACACCATGACTTAGTGTAAATGAAAAACTTTTGCTAAAAACAAGAACATTGTGAACATGAGAAGACAACACACAGAACCAGAGAAAACATCCAAAAAGTAGTTATCTAAGAAAGGACTTAATGTAGCTGGTCTTTGCTACTTTGTGGGTTCTTCTTTTTCCCACCCTTCCCCCCCCCCCAAGTTTTACCTCTGTCACTAAATAGGAGAGAAAGAAGGATAGAGGGGAGAGAGAGAGAGAGAGAGAGAGAGAGAGAGAGATACAGATCCCTGAATCTAATTTCTTTTTTTTGGTGAGAAAGAAGGATAGAGGGGAGGGGGAGAGAGAGAGAGAGAGAGAGAGAGAGAGAGAGAGAGAGAGAGATACAGATCCCTGAATCTAATTTCTTTTTTTTGGTGAGAAAGAAGGATAGAGGGGAGGGGGAGAGAGAGAGAGAGAGAGAGAGAGAGAGAGAGAGAGAGAGAGATACAGATCCCTGAATCCAATTTCTTTTTTTTGGTTCTTCTTTGAGCATGACTACTAACAAACTGCAACCACCTCCCTGAATGACCAACAATCACTAACACCATCTCTCAGGGTCCTAGCATTTATATTCCCTCTGAAAGTTCCCAGAATTCCCAATGTCACACAATCACAGAACTGTCTGCAGCTGGCAAAACCATGCCTCTGCTAGATTCTGAGGCAAACCATAGTTGCTACGGACAGTCCCAAACAGCACCATATCCCCAACACTTGGGATTAAAATGAAAACATATCTTACAATATTTCTGTATTTTTAAAAGAAACCAAATTTACAAAATTGTCACTATACTTACCATCCAGAATACATTTTTAAAAAATCCTTACATAATAAAAGCAAGCAATTGAAGTAAAACATGGAAAGAATTCTAAGAGCCCTTTTTTTAGAAGGACTATATAAGCAAGCAGCCAAAAAGTACACATACTTGCTCAATGTCCTTAGTCATTACAAAAATACAAGTAAAAATATCAATTCACATTCAATAGAACAGCTAAAATAATAAAAGCTAAAATAAACCAAAAAGAAAGGAATTGGCAAGGTCACAGAAAAAATATTAAGTATACTTATTATAGGCTATTATGTCACCTTTCTCAGTATGAATTCCTTCCAGAGAACTGAAAAACACCCACATAAAAGCATGCGAATATGAAACATGCTGTATCAACACAATAGGCATCATTCAACAACAGATAGCACACCATATAAAGTTAAAATATGGTTGACCTTGAACAAGATAACCACAAAACCTATAGTCATGTCACTGTGTGCTGTAGACAGCCCAGGAAAATGCAGAGACAGTGAGTGAGTAAACAGGTGCTGAGACTTACAGAAAGGGGACCAGACACTAGGTACTTGCTAATGTAAAGGAATACCACTCAGCCATTAGGAACAATGAAATTATGCAATTTGCAGCCAAATGGATGGAACTAGAAAAGCTCAACCTGAGTGAGCTAACCCAGTCTCAGAAGGATGAATATGGCATCTATTTACTTATAGTCGGATTTTAGCTATATAGTAGAGGCTATCGATACTACAACCACTGCACCAAAAGGAACATGGGCATAGACTTTTTATTTTTTATTCTTTTATTTTCATTTTTATTTTATTTTTTCTTTTATTCTTTTTTATCTGTTTGTCAGCTTGTTTGGTTGGTTTTTTAGTTCTCTCTCCCTGGCAATGAGACACTTTTCACCGGTGATACTGCCTCGTAGACCCCCATTGTATGAAGAGGCTCCTGGCCCTCATATGACCTCTGAACTGGGGTGAGGGACTGTTATATAGGGGCACTCACTCCAGAGAAGCAGGATGGAAGGATCAGGGGATAAAGAAAAAAAAATGAAATGTGAAGTTTCAGCCTTTGGCTACTAATTGTCATAAACTGTTTAGGATAATTAAGAAATGCAAACTAATAGTCATGCAAGCCTGTCATTTTGTTAGGTGCTATGACAGTCAATTATAGTTATTTTCTAAGCTAATCAGAAATCAAGTTGCTAAGAGACAAGCAACTTTTGCTTATCCTAATATAAAAGATAGATAGGGCCTCTTCAAAAACCTCAAGAGATCTGCAGAATATGGCATTCAAAGATGTTCGCTTAACTTTAGTTTTTTTTTTTTTTGATATCGAGACATGTCAACTCCTGACAGCACCCCCTATTCTACTCCAAGTAGAAGATGAGCATCGAAGAATCTCCAATGGGAGATGATTGAATTAGTGGCAAGCCTATCTCTTGGCAGAAATAACTCCTTGCTCCAACTGTAGACAGAATGCTGTCCAAAAAGGACAAAAATTGGAAGCAGGTTAAGTCGACAAGCTAGCTCTGCCAAGACAGGGTAGGCAAGTCCTTCATAATTCCTGCTTTACAATCAATGTCTGTCAGAGAAACGGGGCCAAACGACTGAAGATCGATGCTGTAATGTATGGAGAGAAAATGGGAACTGTCCAGGCAGCCACTGGTATGTCATTTCTTAGTTTTGGAGGAAGCTGCAGGCCCTGCACTTCCTATACAATCAGATATATTTATCCTTCTCAGGTCTCTGAGGTGGTTGAAGAACAGATAGCTAGAGTCTCATCATTAAATTTTGAGTTGTTTAGGAATCAAGAGGGTGCCCTGGATCTAAGAAGATGTTTTTAAAATTGTGATGCAAAATAGTATGAAAGCTGAGTTAGATATAGAACTTTAAACCCTTGGAAATGGTTAGATAGTAGAATGTTAAAGTCAGGTGCCAAATCCATATAGACTGGACATTGGGAATGTATGCTAAGCCATATAACTCTCATAATTGTGGCCCATTTATTTCTGTTGTTTTGTATTGTATTTATTGTTATAAGAGAAAGAACCATTTGTTGGACTGAAAGGGGGAGCTGTTGGGGGGAAAAAGATATACCTTAAACAAACAAACAAAAAAAAAAGGATGGGGATGGGTGGGTTGAGGTGGAAGAGGGTGGGAGGATGGGACTGGAGGGAGGAGTAGGGAGGGGATTGCAATAGAGATGTAACTTGAAGAAAAAAATATATTAAAAAAAAAGAATTTCTCTTTGGAAGGACAGTATTCTCAAGCATGATGACAGTAATGGTGGCTCAGTTCTGTGGATGTATACTAAAAGTGTACATCACTTGTGTGATGATGCATTTTAACTTTCTACTCCACTAACCTGAAAAATGCCTAGAACATCAGCAAAGCATATATATGTAGTTGGCAGGCATGGCACTTCAGAGATGATTAAATCATGAGGGTTCTGAACCAATGAATGGACTAATACTTGGTGGATTCACAAGATGTTGGTTTAGATGGTAAAGAATAGAAGCTGGAGCTTAATCAGAGGAAACACTGCTGTGACCATGTCATTGGGGACTTAAACACTTGTCCTGTTCGCCTTCTGTATTCCCCTCTCTCTGCCTACCATCCACCATAATGTGAACATTTCTCCAAAATGTCACTGCTTCCACATGTCCAACTCTATCACAGGCCTGCCAACAGAATGGGCCAGAACTAAAGCTATAGTAACTGGTAACCTAAAATGTATCTTTCCTGTCTTATATATATGCCAGACATCCTGTCATAGCAATATGAGAGCTAAATGACATCCTTGGACCAGTGTATTTTAAAGAAGTACAATACATGGTATGTTTATATATGCTAATAAAGCTGTTGATGGTCCTTGCTTTAAAGTGGCTGACTGATAGTTAGAAAACACTCGCTAAGACTTAGGACCTAGGACTGTGACTTTATTACCGTTCTTGATGAAAGCTAATGAGATTGAATAAAGAATGTGTGAACATAGCAGAATTTCCATTCCATCATGTGTCATCTTCAATTTCCATCATCAATGTTTTCTAACTATCAGCAAAGAGATCTTACACTTTCTTGGCTAAACCTATTATGAAGTATTTTATTTATTTTATAAATATTGTAACTGATTTTTTTCATGATTTCTTTGCAATAATATCACTATTGATTCATAAAAGAGCTACTAATTTTGTTCAATTTTACTAAGTTTATCAAGTCTAATATTTCTTTAGTATTCTATATAATAATCATAGAATATTACTAAAATGTCTAAACCACCCAAAATTATTCAGATTCAATGCAAACTCCATGGAAGGAATGATAATATTTTCACAAAAGGATGAATGGGAAAAAAATCTAAAATTCCTATGAAAGCACAGGAGATCCTGAATAGCCATAGCAATCTTGAACCAAGCAAACAACTGGAACATTACAACACGATATCAAATCATACTACAAAGCCACAGCAATCAGAACAACAGTACTGTCAAAAACCAAACTGACTAAAGGAATGGTACATGACTACCATGAATAAACCCAGGTCTTTATAATCAACTTATCCTCCATCAAAAGGACATACTGGAGAAAAGAGAGCCTCCTCCATTACTGTTGCCAAAAAAAAAAAAAAAAAAAAAAAATCAACCCATACCTCTCACTGTGTATAGATATAGCAACTAAAAAGGGTTCAAAGACTTAAATGTAAAGCCTGAAACTAGAAAGTCACTAGGAAGAAAATATGCTTAGGGTTCAGGTTAGTGCTTAAGGTTTAAGGATTAGGGTTAGGGCAATTCAAAGTTTAAAAAAAAAAGATACATTTCTCATCAAACATTTATGAGATTACCTCTTTTTCCTTGAGTAAAGCTTCATGTTTTTCTTCAAGCCGCTTCATTTCAAATGCTAGTGTATCTGCCCTTTTGGACTCAGAGGAAAGCTTAGTGTGAAGATCCTGAACCTTTGGGCAGGAAAAAAAAATAAAGGAAAATAGTTCATAATACTCATAAACTTTCAGGGTTGAATAAATGAAAAAGCTGATTGGAAATGTCTAATTCTAAATATTTTTAAAAATTGAACATCAAAATAAAAATTACATAAAATTAAACACATTAAAATAAGTCAAAATATCTAAGAGTAGGCTTTATTTCAATATTTCTCTAGGTTCTTTGATAAACGGCACAACAGAGTATTTGAGGGTAGAGCTACATTCTCTACCATTGTCTAGGCATTTGTCTGACTCCCAAAACCCTGATAAACAATAAAAGCTCAACAACAAACCCTGAAGGTGAAGGATACAGGAAAGTCAGATTCTTTAACTATCCCGTAACTACAATTGCAAGAAGAAATTCTTCAGGAGCACAAAACTTACTACACTCGACGCTTAACTTCTGCCATCACTCTAAAAAAAAGCAAATGAAATCACAACACTGAACTTTTAATTTCATCAATTAGATATTCAGACATCCCTCACCTGACGCTTATAGGTCTCTAACTGTGCACGTGCTGCATTTGCCTTCTTTAACTCCTCTTCCAAGCTCACGGTGTTGTGCATATACATCATATTTGTCTCCTGTAAAGATTTCACCTGCTTGCGGAGGTCATTTAGATCTTGTAACTTCTGACGATACACTTCCACTGTTGACTCCAGTTTATTTGCTTTGTCTGAGGTAGCCCTACATAATGAAATGTGTATGCATACTTTTTTTCCAGCTGTAAAATGAATCTTCTAAACAGTAATGAAGACCTAGGTCTAAAAGCATTCAAAGCTCATTATTTTTGTTATAAAGGCATCAAGTATTAAAATACTTCAAATCTGAGAGATTGACAGCCCTCTTTAGCATATCGTTTCAAAACACACAATTTTGTACACAAGATTAAACAATTCTGAGCTATCTGCAGTTCCCAGGAGAGCTGTGTATATAGTTTAGCAAAGTTGTAAGTGTTCAATATGCTTAGTTGACTCACTTGTCAATATGTCTGGCAAAGCACTTCTCTTTAGAACTGCCATTTACCTGACCAACTGGGCTAAAGCAAAAATGAACCAAAAAAATCAAATCACTTTAACAGAAAACATAGGTCCAAATTAATAGTTATGATTTTTTATCAAATGGGTTTTTAAAATAGAAAAAAAATAAAGTCACATAAAAGTAGTTAACAGATGCCTAGCAAGGTGACCCAGTGGCTAAAGGTACTCCCCGACAGCCTGATACCTGAGTTTAGTCACAAGAACCCATGAGGGGGAGGAGAGCCAACTCCCACCAGGTGTCCTCCTTAATACATCACAGAAAGCAGCAAAGAATACATTTTATATCTCAGACAATCTTTCCTGAAATAAACATTGTAATTTTTATCTATGTTTAATTTCCCAAATGTGATAATCTATCATTCACAAAATTCTAAGAAAATATTATGATTTTAGGTTTATGGGTTCTGATGTGAAGTTGTTCTAATAAAAACTGAACAATACATCTTTAAACTGCAATTCTAAATCATGAACACAGAAGATGATCAGAAGTCTAGATAAAGTGATCACTGATCAATATACAGTGACAATATTAGGAGCTCTGGTAAGACTAGAAATCACTCAAATTATCTAAACAATAACTTGGAAGTAGCAAAAAGAACTCAAGATGACCATACCTAAGAACATCTATCTCATCTTTCAGGGCTCTGGTTTCTTCAGCAAGGCTTGTCAGCTCATCATTCCTGTGTTGAAATTCAATCAGCTGCTTTTCAAGTTCCTCACAGTGAACACGGTAATCATCTTTTGCAGTTTCAAGCCTTGAAAGAAGAAAATAAAATTTTAATATAGTTTCTACCCTTTGTCTTCACACTGAGATATAAAGTTAGTATGACATAGTTAAATTCCACCTTCAGAACAGGAAAAATTAAAAGAACAAGGTAACTCTTGGCTTTTAATATTGAAAAACAAACGAAAGGTAAATGACATTCTGAGTTTTCACTTTACCCTTTACTTATATCTGGTTCTAACAAATTTTAACTAGCAAAGATAAAGAAAAATGTATAGATAAAGTAATTATTTTTTGAAATACATAACATGTATTAATTCTTGGAACATTATAACAAATTAAGGATAATCAACCTAAGGCATATTGCTACGTCAGGAAGAAAGTACTCAAAAGAAAGGCACAAACTTAAAGACACAAAGGTCAACTTGGCCAAAATCAGCTGAGCAGAGAAACAAAAAAAGATGAGAGCCACAGACTTAGCATTCATTGAGCAAGAATCAGTTGATGAAATATTCTGGATTCAATTTTGAATAGGGAAAAGTTATAAAGAAATAGAGACAACTGATTGCATTTGAAAATGCTCTACGATTTAGATAGGAACATCATGCCAATGAAAAAGGCTCCTAATTTCCACCATTATTCTATGGTTTGCTGTTTTTAAGAAACACATGCTGGACCTTAAAAGGGTTAAATAATCTTCATCTTGCTGAAAATCTGAATACTTCCATGAATACTCATTTAACTGAGTGCGTTAAACAGAGACAGCATTACTTGAAAGAAAGAAAGAAAGAAAGAAAGAAAGAAAGAAAGAAAGAAAGAAAGAAAGAAAGAAAGAAAGAAAGAAAGAAAG
>CAJQZJ010032273.1:5943043-5968377 GCA_907164525.1 Lophiomys imhausi | reverse complement strand
AAGAAAGAAAGAAAGAAAGAAAGAAAGAAAGAAAGAAAGAAAGAAAGGGGACACACAGGAAGGAGTTGCTTATATCCTCACAATTTTATTTTACAAGTTTGAAATGAAAAACATACGTAAAGTACAATTAAAATACTTGTTATCAAGGTCTTGGCACAATGCTCAGTAGTCAGCCCATCAGAAACAATTGACATTTGCCAAAGATAAGAGCTTTGGCTGTTTAAAGAGCAAAATGTTACAGTGAAAATCATTTTTTTAGCTTAAGATAGGTATCATTTCATTTACAATTTATTTCTATGGAGACACTCTCTCCAAGGTCTCTGCTACTCCTTCCCCAAATCCTTACTGCCTCTGGTTAACATCTGGCTTATACTGCTGAATGCCTTTGTTTTAATGTGCATATCCTACCTGGTTAACCTGACTGAACCCTGGAAGGAAATCACCGTTTACATCATTTGGTATTTTTGTTAGGTGTACTGTAATCAATGTCCTAAGCCTGTATAATTCTTAATCATCAGCTACTGATAATTATGACACTTTCAATACTGGTTTAATAAAGCTCAATAATTTCTACAAGAAATACTACCTATAGTTTTCTTCTTGTAATTGTTCTAGTTGTAGCTGTGCATGAAAATACTTCTTCGCAACCATTGTATTTGGATCATCAAAAGAGTCATCCAACTGGTCAAGCTTTTCATTCATCATCTCATTCTCAGAGACCAGTGAATTCTTCTCTTCCTGAAGTGCAGTCACCTGAGAAACAAACAGCACTAGTAAAACAACATCTGAAGAGGTGGAAGTTCTGCATTCCAATTCTGATTAACGAATGAAACAGTTTGAGTAACAGATGAGATTATTTTTAAGGATTCTTCCAACACTAGGAATTTTAGATCAAACAAGAGAGATCAAATCAATGTTTCTAAATCTAAATTTAAAGTAATGATACAATTTGAGATCTAAGCTACTTTTCAGAATGTGGTTATTTTTCTCAGCCAAAACTTTCATTTTAGGTTCGTAATAGAAAAATAATATATGCATACATATATGTATATTATGGGTTGGCATTCCATTGAGTACCAAGGTTCAGAGGCCACCTTTGTGGAATCAGGTCCCTTCTTCTACCTTTTCACAGGCTCTCAGGAATGAACTCATGTCCCCAGGCTGTATCTGCTGAGCCACCTCATACCTCCCTGACTTTACTCTATTCCTTCCCCGGAAGCCTTCCAGTTGTTTTCCCTCAGTAGAGTTCCTGAATTGATTCTTGTTGTGGAACTACCTAAAGCTTGAATCTAACTTTAAAAATGAGGCAGTGTTTCAGTTTGCTTTGTAATACATACAAAAGAGATATAGGCTGAGAATGTGACACTATGTGAACAACAAAGAAAAGCAACTTCTGTTCTAACTTCAATGTATTCAGTCATACTTGTCACAAAGTTCAGTAACTACCAACCTGTCACAAATTCTAAGTGATTCTAATATCAAAAAGAATATGACCCTAAAAGAAACGTAAGTACGCCGGGCGGTGGTGGCGCACGCCTTTAATCCCAGCACTTGGGAGGCAGAGGCAGGCGGATCTTTGTGAGTTCGAGGCCAGCCTGGTCTACAAAGCGAGTCCAGGACAGCCAGAGATATTCAGAGAAACCCTGTCTCGAAAAACCAAAAAAAAAAAAAAAAAAGAAACGTAAGTACTTATGTAAGATGTGCTGGAATTATTCTGATATAAACACCATAGGAATGGAAGAATACTCTGAGCATTTAATATTTTGGGATATCTGCATATAGATAATAAGAGAATTGTCACAATAAAGACATATCCCTAGTTCCGTGCTCAGGTTCGGTAGGCAACATGGTAGCACCAACAGAAGCCACTGCAGCACTTAAAAACCAGTGGCCACAATGATCTGCCACGACTGTAGTAATACAGTGATACTGTGTTCTGATTAGAATGTTATCATATGCTCTTTCTTATTAGTTTAATTTTGTTTTAAGAAGAAATAGCAGAAGCATTTGAGAGAGAAGGGAGCAGGTCCTCCCTGAGAAAGGAGCCAAGATTGCTGGATGGTTTTTCAAATGTTTCCTTCAGAGTCATCTGTCTCTTTGATTTTCTTAACTCACATAAGTTTATGTCACGGTACAAAGCACAATGCTGCTCTAATCCTTCACTTAGGACATTTCATGTACTTTTTTTTTTCAGTGTTAACGTCTTAATCCTCATTATTATCAAATCACCTTGATTTAGAAACATTGCCATTCTTTTGGCATCAGTCAATAAATGAATAAATGGAGCTTCACTGTCAACATTAAAAACTTCTAGGAGTATGGGGCAATACCTCAGCAGCACTTACAGGACCCTGGTTTCAATATTCAGCGGTACAAAGTATACACATACATATGCATACACACAGACAGACAGAAAGACAAACAAAAATGAGCATACATACTCCACACTCACTTGATAAATGAAATCCTTCAAATGTCAATGCTTTGTTCAACATTACTGACTACATTCAAGTTCCATCCTTGTCAGGAGCCATGTGGGAGGAACACCAGACAGCTTTAAAACCCATGAAAGGTGGCCCAATGGTTTGGCACAGCCACAATAGGTGTGCCTCGAGAGGCAGAGCCCCAAGGAGAACATGTCCTGAGGACTTCATGCTGTTGTGGAGTTTTGCTCTGCTTGCTGCCCTCACACCATATCTCTTATAATCTATGAGTTGTGTGAAAACTCTCAGTGGGCTTCTAGCTCCTCACTGGGCAGTATCACTGGCACTTACAAAAATAATGCTTGATCTTTTCAGGTACTGCTGTTGGATCAAATTAATGATTCAGCCACCATTCTTAGAAAGAACTTAGAGATACAGATTGTTAGCAATGACCACTGTCTTTAGAAAGAATTTTGAAAAATAGGTTGTTTGGTAAAGTCAAGTTAAAATGCTTTTTCTAGTGGCTTAGATATAGAAAAACTTAAAATTCTTGAGTTCAGAAAGGTACACTCTCAGTAATTGAGCTGGGGACTTTTCGAGGTTAGCGAGAAAAAACACTAGCCTAAAGTAACCCTGGCTGACATGACTCTCAGGCTAGGCTGATGGTCAGAGTGATGATTAATCCCTCGTACCCATTTTTTGCCCTTACCTTCCTGATATGATTTAATAAAATGGTTAATGAATAGATAAGTACCTTAAAGATTTAAAACAAAAATAACTGATTGTTTTTCATATAAAAGTTTATATTTGTGATTCTTTAAAATTTTTTTTACATGTATTTATTTCTTCAAGTTATATTTCAATCATAGTCCCCCCCCATCCTAGCCAGTCCCATTCTACCCTCTTCCATCTCACCCTATCTGCTTTTTTTTTTTGTTTTTTAATTTAAGGTGTATCTTTTCCCCCAACAGCTCCCTTTTCAGTCCAATAAAAGGCTCTTTTTCTTATAACAATACAATACAAAACAATAAGAATTAGCCCACAATTATGAGAATTATAAGGTATAACATACATTCCTAATGTCAGTCCATACATATTTGGCAACTGATATTGCTTTTTAAGATAATTGGTTCTTTCTTTGAAGTTCAAAGTGTAGCCTGCCAATACAGAAGAAATGGCTGAAAAAATTACCTTGCTTGCTCACATTTTGTTAACCTGTATGTGGGTTTTGGGAAATTTGTTTTTCGTATTTGTTTTTCACCCTAATAAGTAAAACTTTTGACCATGTGAAGGTATTGAGGAACATGTGTTTTTCCATGTATACTCACTGTAATCATTCACTTAAAGAAAAATAGAATGTAACCACACTGTGATTTTTGTACTGCTGGACTATATAAGCTAAAGGAGAGAAGAAATAAAATTTGGAATGATGTAGGAAGTAAAACTCACCTCCATCCACCAGACATGTATATATAAGTATATATGTAATTGTGTGTATCATGTGGAATGGTGTGGGAAGTAAAACTCTTCTCCATCCACCAAACATGTATATATATATATATATACATACATATATATACATATATATATGTATGTATATATATATGTAATTATGTGTATAATGTGGAATGGTGTGGCATTATGTGAAGTTGGAACTTTCCACCATCCACAAAATATGTGTGTCTGTCTGTCTGTCCATGTGTTCATATGTATGCATGTGCATGTATGATGGGAGCTCCCTTGAATGTGTATATGAATGTGTATATGTCTGTATGTCTGATTGTTTGCCTCAAGAACTGATATACGCAATGTGTGGGAACACATGGTGTCTCTCTCTCCTCCCTCTCTCTCTCTCTCTCTCTCTCTCTCTCTCTCTCTCTCTCTCTCTCGTGCATGCATTGGCTCATTAGGAGTTAATGAGCCTCTCAGTCTTTCAGCCTCAGTCAGGGTTGCTACCATTTGTCTTTGAGTAAATATGTTTGAAGATTTTCACTAGTGCAAGTAATTAGATTGTGTAGTTTTTCTCTTTACAACCTCCAGCCTGGCAGACTTAGAAGTAAGCAAAAAGGCTATTAGTCTGGTAGATTCAGAGTTAAAGTAGTAGCAAGGCTACCAGCCTAGCAGATCTAGAATCAGAATATATAATGAGGCTGCCAGCCCGAAGGATTAAGAGTAAAAAAATTAAGAGGTAAAGTATATAGAGAGAAATGTCAGATACCACCAGTGACTGGCTTCATACTACCACCAATGCTGTGCCCCATCTCAAGATTAACCTATATGCCAAGGAAGCTACTAACCCTTGACATATCCTTAGGGCACATGGATACAGTTGCAGGCCAGAAGTTGTGCCATATCTAAACAACTCTGTCTTTACTCAGTGGGCCCCAACACTTGATCACGCCACATTTGTTTAATACAGGAATTATGTAAGACATACATGACAATGAGAACAGATAAACATAAGGACACACACATGTAGATGAGCCAGAGAGAATATACACTCTCTTATAGGGTCATGCATTACTAAGCACAACTTAAATTACTTCATTTAATATCAAAAAACTACAATGGAGGCGATACATTAAATTTTCTATTTTTATAACATACAAAAATGAATCTTCATCATGAAATTTTCCAATTAGTATAATGGTTTTCTCAAATAATAATCAAGCCAACAATTTTCAAAACAGAGAAAAATATTTATAAAACTCCTGTTTAAATGTTAAAGAATCATTTTGATGTCTCTTTCCAGAAATGAAAACCAACCTTCAGACTATGTTGCCAGTTTTAATTATTTAAATTAAAGAGAACTCTTTTCTACTCGGGTTTCTCTGTCCCTACCTGCAAGTCCAGTTCTTGGCACCTCTGCTTCAGCTCTTCCTTTTCTGCTATGGCATCCTGAAGTTCTTCTAAAGCCCTTTTAAGCTGAAACAGAAAACATTCTCAGTAGTCCATGTTTAGCAAATTAGAACAATAAATGCTTCTGTTAACATGTGTACAGTGATATTAGAAATCATGTTTAAAATTCACCTTTTAACTAATGAGCCTTCATGTGTTGCTTTACTGTAACATCTAATCTTATTAATAGCTAAAAATAAGGTCCTGCAAAAATAAAATTTTATAAAAATTTTTGGATATATTTTAAAGGTTACTAGAGATTTTATTTTTTAATTTTATTACAAAAATACGTTAAAAACTATTTTTTATATTTAAACAAAATTTTTATTATAAAATAAATTTGAAATACTCTTTAAAATATCTAACATTACCTCTAGTGGGAAAAAAGCCAGATATCTATAAAAGAAATATCTGAAAATGCATTTGGCCTCTTCTTTTACTCTTTCCATAGACCAACTAGATTAGGTTATACATAGGGAGAAGGAGGTCCTTCTTCCTAATAGACAGTGTTGTCCCAGGATCCTGAGTCTCTGAGCTATTTGTTCAATCTCAGGCAAAAGGATAGAAATTGTGTGTGTTGTATGTATCAGTATTGAAATTATAATAAAAATTTTGCATTTAAAAAAATTATGTACTGCTTAATGGTATAACCATGTAGAATGGGCCACATCAAGGGTCAGCTGGAATATTTAGTGCCACTGACTCTTGAACAAGATCACAGAAAACACTAAAAGCCATCACTACTTACATTCATTGGAAAATACATATTATCATTCAAGTGTCATCTTACAGCAAATCAGATTCAGTTCCACAGAAGGGAACACAGTCCATGATTTTTAAGCCTTGTAAAATAACTGGTAGAGAAATCATGTCACCATTGTCAACTGTCTCCTCACATAATGAAATCTTACCTGATGCTCTAATTCTCCAATACTGTCACTTGCAGGAGTGTTCACTATTTCTTTACTCATCAACTAGGAAAATGACAATAGCAAAGTTAAATACAATAGTGCAATGTTTATGAAAATCTATTTATTAGAAACAAACTTATTTATATTTAGCTTTCTCTTGCCTTAATTTAATGATCGTTAGAACATTAATCAAGTGAAAATTTTATTAGAGGTATAAGCAAATAAGAATCTTTAAGTACATTAGTGACAATATTAAGAATAAATTATAATCCAAGTTTTAGGAGACATATTACTGACTATTAACATGAATTACTTTTAAATAAAGGACTCTCATTTCTCTTGTCCTCCTCTTTTCCTAGCCAGGGTTCTCATAAGGTAAGTTCTCATAGACTAAGCTGGGTTCAAGCTTGTGATCCTCCTGAACTAGCTAAGATTACAGGGTATACCATCATGCCATCTTAAGAAAATGACTCATTTATTGTATATAAACACTTTTCACCAAATGTTTATAACTGGTATTAAGAGCCAATACTGCCCCCCAAGAATTTGGTATCCCTTCTATTATGTCCAATATAATCAGAGTCTTAAATTCAGCTTATTTGGCTCTAAAATCTAAGTTTTCACAAGTCTAAGGTTCTAAATGTACCTTATAGATTCATGAGAATGTCAGGAACACTGTTCTAGCTGGCAGGAAGAAGAGAAGAAATGGAAAGTCCCACATGCAGTAGTAGGGTTGATTACTTTGCTCTTATTAGTGAAAGATACTTAAAAGTACTTTTAGAGTATGGTGATTTAGCTCCGTGGTGGAATATGCAATCATTGGACCCTATGTTTGATACTAAGCTCCAAATAAAATAAAAGTACTTTGAAATACTAATTATCAACTGGTTTTTAGAATTAGGAGTTCTTAAACTGGACTTGGACTTTTTACTTATTTTTAATTGTTAAAAAATGCACAAGTAGTTTTACAAAACTGGGTCTTCGTACTCATATGAACAGGGTATGTATCACTTACCTCCTGAATTGCAGTCATGACCACATGTTGTACAGATTCTTCCAAAGTCATTATATTTTTAATATGCTCTATAATTTAAATATTTAAATTTGTTATAAAATTTGTTTTATATAATTTTTGACTACTTAATAATTAAATTATAAAAATTAAATAACCATAAATTATTTTATATAAATGCACTAATATGTCCATTAATAGCAAAATAAAAATATTTACCTTAGTAATTTAAAATGTATAAGCCCCAAAAAAAACCCTTTAGTTTTTCTTTTTTGTTTTAAATTTATTTATTTATATGAATGTTCTGTCTTCATGTACACCTGAAAGTTAGTAGAGGGCATCAGATCCTATTAGAGATGGTTGTGAGCCACCATGTGGTTCCTGGGAATTGAACTCAGGACCCTCTGGAAGAGCAGCCAGGTGCTTTTAACCACTGAGCCACCTCTCCAGCTCCCCTTATAGTTTTTCTAAGTAAAAGAAAAAAAAATACTGCATGTTGTACCATTTGTATTCCAGGAAAGCTGTCAAAGGTACATTCTCAAGCCTTCTGCAACATCTGCTAAGCATCCACTAATTCTCACAAGATATTTAAACCTTTCCATAAACATATACAGTAAGTAAAGCTGATTCTCCCGACAGGAAATGAGAACCTTCATCAAAGACTGCCTCAGACATCTGCAGATGTAAACCCACTTCAACTGTCTGATCATCGCCTATTACCCTCAAATTTATCCAATACTTTCATGTTTTACTAATTCTTTTAGAGTCTCTTGTTAAGTACTCTAAATCTTCCTTTCATTTGTGATGTTAGGAGTCTGAAAGGTTATAGTATGCCCTTGATAATAAATGCTAAGAATGAGAAAAAGAATTAGCTGAAGAATGTACCAAAGACATAATGGTTTCCTTCAGTGTTCTGGGTGATAGAATGCTGAAATCTGCTTAAAAGTCTGATGAAATCTACATAATAATAACCTTCCCTTTGAGAAGGGTATTATTAATAATCAAGCCAATCCTTACTTCAAAGTATAAAAGTGCAAAAGTTGTTTTATAGCCTTGAATTTACAGGGTTCATTTCTTGTGAATTTTTTGTTTTTGTTTTTCCTATTTTGATTCCTTTTGCAGCTCTGAGGATGGAATCCAGGGTTTTACATGTAACAAATGAGTGTTCTACTACTAAACCACATCCTCAGCCCACTAAAAGGTTTTATTGAACTATTCAAACCTAATTTTTAACCCAGACACATATTTTGAAAGTGAAACTTTCTTTATATGTACTGCTTATTAAACTATCACTTACATTTCCAAGAATTGAATTTCCTTTTAAAAATAAGACAAGAATACTTAACATTACTTAAGCTAAATTATGAATGAGATAGTGTATTAAAATTTTCAGGGTGCAAGAAAATCATCAACACCAGGAAAAATTGTAGCTTAAACTGTCAATTATGGCTTATAATATAAGCATGAGGCACTCATAAGAAAATGGAAGATTTTCATTACAAGGCAAAAAATTAAATAACACTAAAATGAAACAGAATCAAAGCCAAATGTTACTTCTCTGAAAATAAATTATTTTTGAGACATTTGGAAACATAAATTAGGCAAAATATCTTTTAAATAACCAGAAACAAGAATAGAAGAAAAGTATTAATCAAAGAATAAATGAAGCACAACTGTAATAAAAAGTAGTAGATTTAAACCTCAACTGTTCCTTTTTATGAAGGAACCCCAATAAGAGCAAGCTTTGGGCACTGCACACAGAAGCACTGTCAAAGCTCTCCCCACCCAAGCTGACTCAAGCTCCCATTGGAAAGGAGACTCAAGTCTACTCAGTTTATTTTTATGACATTTTGTGCTCAGAAACACATAGATTACTATGCTGATATATTAGTGTCATACACAAGTTCCACTAATATCACTGTCACACTTCTCAAAAGAGTGGATAGGTTTTTTTTCCTAAACAAAGCAGCAATTATTTGAAAAAGTCTGAATTATAGTTTAGTAAATATTATAAAAAATTAAACCTAAAATTTTAATTTATTAACTACCCTATGTATTTTAAATAGTAGATATTAAACTATTTCAACTAAACATGCTTAATTTGGTCACTGACCACCAGAATACAGGAAGTCAAGAGCTGCAGCAATTATAACTAATAACGGGGGGGGGGAGGGTTGTAGAACTTAGATCTAGTTTATACTGTAGGGTAATTTCAGCCATATAGCAGCAGGCAGATAACACTTTCCTGTAAATGCCAGCACTGAGAACTAGCAATGCAGACTGCTTCTAGAAAGTGGAAACCTCAATGACTAGAACTTGCTTACCTTGCTTCTTTTCACAGTTGACTGCACAGCCTAGAATAAGCTGAAGCAACCTCCCAAGCTCCACAGGATCTGAACACTCAGTTATTTGGTTTAAATCAGGAATAAGTTCTTCAGAAATCTGCTGCCCCAAAAACTGAAGAATTAAAATAATAAATTAAATTACTCATTTATGTAGATTAGAAAGAATTTACATTATTATTTTTAAAAATAATTCAAAATAAGTTCATGAAATAACTCAAATAAATTGTAAATGTCACAAGTCAGTAATATAATACTGACTAAAACCAAGTCAGCAATATTATGGTCGATTGTGTTTGATGTTTATTTGACCTCACATCAGAAAAACAAGGGTTTGTTAAAGACCCAGGCTATTCTACCATAACAAAAATACATAGCTGGAAAACAGTAAAGAGGATTATGTTAGCACAAAAGACCAATACAGGCAAAATTATTTCGACAACCTCAAGAAGAAAATTTTCTGAAGTTTGGGACAGTATGTATCACTTAGATTCACAGCATAAACCACTGTAATTTCACAAATGAATAACAAATCCAATGGCTTTGACTTTTTCTGGCCTTTATTTTCTTAAAGCTTGTTAAGTTTCTAAGGATTCTGAACATATAATGTATTGAAAATTCTCATAGCAGTATTAAAGGCTTTCCAAAAAACTTCCAAGTTTATTTCTGTAACACTAAAAAAATAAAAAATTTTTTACCATCAAAACCAGTTCAAAGGTCACTAATTATTACACAACTACATTTTATTTGTAAACATAATTAATTTAGAGTATCAAAATGAAAGCTATCTTCTTTCCTTTTTCTCGTTGGAAATCCAATGCATTTAGTCTTTAAACCTCACCATTTTCAGGAAAGTTTTGTGTGCTCAATTATTACAATTACGAATTTCATTGAAATACAATGCTAAAAACAATCAGTCAAACAACTGGCATTTTTGTTTAAAATCAGATGTTTCTTGTACCTCATGATAGTAACTTATAATTCCATGGAGGACCTTCTTTAGGTTACTAGCCTAAAGTAGAACAAAAAGAAATAAATAAATGTTTGTTTCATGTTAATAATGAAAGACATACACAAAAGTGAGAAACAATCATTTTTCTAATAAAAATAACAAAACATTATTGAATTCATCACTGAGAAGAGATAAAAATGTGTAATAGACCTAATAATAGAAATCCAAAACACTCATATGAAATGAAAATTATCAGAACTGAAAAGAAAGAACAGAATCATAAGTAGAGACTTAAGGACTCCTCTCTATGTAGCTGATGGGAAAAATAAACAGAACATACATAAAATACACACTGCACTATCAACAAATTTGGCACAAGACAAATTTAAAGAATAAAATCACATATTGCTTTTAGTTGCACTTGGAGCATTTACTACGACAGAATATAAGTGAGAAAGTAAATCACTGTTAACGTAAAATATTCTAAATGCAGAAATGTTCTTAAAACAAAAACGGGCTTTATTTTAGAAAATTTATAAACAAAAAAACACCAACAAATGCAAGTAAAGAACACAAGTCATGAAAAAAGATATAAAGTTAATTGCTTTTCTAGTTCTAATTCTGTCATGGATTTTTTTGTTTCTGGTAGTGGATAAGTAAATAAATACGTTATTAAAAATATAAAATTTAATGTGAATCTTCACAGCTTCCATTAAGAGTGCCACTTTTAACTGTACACAAGTTTATTAAGTTGTATAGACTTTTTTAAAGTCTGCCTAATTAAGGTATGTGATGTTTTTACTTACAAAACTGGAATTAAATCAGAAATTTATAAGTCACAGGTATTTAGATTTTTAATTAGCTACTTCTAATTTTCCCACAGGTCAAAAATGCATACACAAGTAAAACTACCAAATATTTTGGGTTAAATGAAAATAAAATCAAAGTGTATCAATATGTATGTAAGATGTGGGCTGAAAAGAATTCAGCAGATAAAGTGCTTCCAAGCAGACCACGCAAGCCTGACATTTATCATAAGGACCCATATAAAGATGGGAAGGGAAATCATACTTCACAAATTTGTTCTCTGCCCTCCACATAAACAATGTAGCATGTGCGCACTTCCATACACACAACATATGCACAATAAAAAATATTTTATAATGTATGGAATGAGTGAGGCAGTGTTTAATGTTAGGAGAAAAAAAACAGGTCGAATTTTTATTATCTAAACCTCTGCAAGAACCAAGATAAAGAAAAGCATGTGTAAACAGAAAAAGTCCATGAGGAAATCAATGAAATAAATGATTTTTAAAACTGAAAACTGAAAAATAATAAGCTAGATGTTATAAAGGGAAAATACAAAAACAAAATTTCAACATCAGGAAGAAATGGTAAGTCATCATTTACAGATCATATACATGGGCTGAAGAGAAGCCTCAGTGGTTAAGAACAATGGCTGCTCTTCCAGAGGATGGGGTTCAATTCCCAGCATCCATATGACAGTTCACAATGGGGTGTAGCTCCAGTTTCAGGGTATCAAATGCCCTTTTCTCACTTCTGCATACACAAGGAATGCTTATTGTACCCAGACATACATGCAGACAAAACACTCATACATATAAAATAATTATTAATTTTTAAAAAGACATATACATGTTTATTAATATAGATTTATAGTAGCACTGTTTAGAACTATATGACACAAATTAAACATCCTTCATAGAACAAACACTGGCCAATGAAGACACAAGGAAATCAAAAGCAGTAAGACGGTTTTAAAAACAAAATTGTTTTTACAGATTCTTTAGTTAAACATATGTGTACACAATTCATCAATTCCATCAAGGAATTTCCCCCAAAGAAATAAGGTCTAAGCAAACATTCATGCCTGGAGTTCACTACCATAGCCTAAACTAGAAATCCCATCATGTGAAAGCTGAACAAATATGGTATATCACCGTAAATAAAGACATAATTATTAATACAGGTAACAGACAGATCTCAAAATCATTGCGCTGAGTAAATGAGGTCTACATACACAAATAGTGCATACTATTTGGTTGTATTTATACAGAATTCTTGAAATAAGAACTCTAGTTGCACAAAGCAGATCTATGACCATCAGCAGCCAGTCACTGGGTGAGAATTAACTAAAGAGAGCAAAGTATATGTTCTTGGCTGACAGAAATGCTCTGTATTTATACTATGGAATTTATCTATGCATAAACTCAGGTGTCCTACTTACTTTCTTGTTGCTCTGATAACACAACGGCCAAAAGCAAGTTAGAGCAGAAAGGGCATATTTGGATTACAAGTCCTGATCACAGTTAATCATTGAGAGAACTCAAGCAGCAGCTGAGGCAGGAACCTTGGAGGATAGTTACTTAATGACTTGCTTTCAGGCTCACATTCATTCAGCCTGCTTTCTGAAACCTCCCAGAGCCACCTGCTCAAGGGTGGCACCGCTCACAGTGGGCTGTGCCCTTTCTCATCAATCAACAATCAAGACGTGCCTACAGGCCAATCTGATGGAGGCATTTCCTCTTCAGTTAAGTTCTGTTCTCCAAGGTAACTCTAGTTTGTATGAAGTTGACAAAAACAACTAGCACAGTATATGTTAAATGGAAACATGCACTCACGAATTAATTTTTTAAAGAACACTGAGTTAGCTCAGTACCACTATTCTTGTATCATGTGCCCCCACCCCAATCCACTTCTGCATACCTTTATTCTCCAGTTATCTCCAACATCATCTTTAATTCGGCTTAACCAAGATTCGTTGAACCAAGCTACGTCACTAAAACAAAAATATAAAGGCTAAACTTTGAAATGTTTTTATAACATTTATAGTTTATTTATTGTTTAAAATCCATCTTTAGTGAGATTAGCAATAATTTAAATGAAGCCACTAATTTTTTATGATTCTGAAAATTTTAATTTGGAATTTTCTTCCCATTTACTTAATCATTCACACCTGCAATTTAACAAACACTTAATATTTAACAGTAGGCATTCTATTTTGCTAGTAGAAGATCTAAAGTATGAATTATTGCTTCACATTACTTATGAAACAATAATTGTGTGAATTATTACTTCATTTATATATCATAGTAACTTGGGAAAGGATATGCTATGCTCAGTCTCCCTACTTAAGGAATAAAGGACAAAGCAAAGGCAAAGTAATTTGCCTCAAATGCTCTGCACATGGCAAAACTCCAAACACTAAAGAAAACATTTGTTTTCATTAGAAATTTATATTGTCGGTCAAGACAAATAACTGTCATACAAAAATGTTACAAATATAACAAGGTTTTAAACATACTCTATATATACAAAGCACATTGACAGACTACATTCTAGAGTACTTGGAACCCTGACTAAGGGACTGAGCAAGACCAATATGAAGAGTATTTATTGACTCTTAGAGAAATAGCTAGTAGAGGAAGTAAAGAGCACAAATAACTGAAAGACAGGCTATCAAGAAAAATACAATACGATTATACTCTAATAAAACTAAGTAAACTCTTCTTATTATTCTGTTTAATTCCTTCCAGGATATGTCTTCAAGAATTTAAGCAGATAACTTGAGGGAATAATTTTATTTCTACTTGCTAATAACAACAATGTCCAAAACCATTCTTGAATAAAAATCTACCAGAAGGATTCAAGGTACTGGATTTCTAGGGTTACTGATGAATAAAAACACTGGTTTTCTAGTCAGACTACACTAATAGAAATCCTAGCTTCACTGTTTGGCTTCCAGAAGAACTGTTAACTCCTTATACCTTCAAGTCCTCATGGATAAACCGTACATAAACATAATACCAGGTTTATAAAGAAAAAACTTAAATGAGGGTTGGGAAGGTGGCTCAGAACATTAACATGTATTTGAGTTCAGATCTGCTGCTCTCATATAAAAGTTGAGTGCAGCAGTACAAATCTATAACCCCAGTGCTAGGGGTGAGATGGGGGGAAGACACGTGGATCCTGGAAACTCACTGCCAACCGGCCTAGCCAAAATGGTGAGCTTCAGGTCACAGACTAGCCTGTTCCAAAAAAAGTTAAGGTAGAGGATGATCGAGGAAGGTATCTTTCACCAACCTTTGAGTTCCATAAACATGTAAATGGACAATAACACAGATAAACAACCCTTATAACGGGACTTCTCTCATAATCTACTTAGTAAGTACTCAGATGTCAGCTTTTATGGCTTATCATTTAACTGCTCAAATACCTACAGAATGAAAAATGAATACAGGATGACTGAAGCCTGAATATTTCAATTCTGTACCATACTCCTGTTTGTAAAAGACATCCAGTCAAAGACAATAAAAAACAACCATATAATAAAGCTTATCAAGTGACAAGGCTAAGCCTTTCTTCTGGGGAGGTGAAATACATTCTTGGTAGTAGGACATAGAATCACTCTGTGCCTATAAATGTGGCCGTATTTAGAAACAGGGTCTTCACATGATCAATCAAGGTAGGAAGGTTTCATATTGACTTAGAATGGGTCCATTAGGAATAGTACCCTTAAAACAGAACAGACATTGGTGAAAACACAGGGAAGCAAAACAGGCACAGTGGCTGTAGAAATGACCAGGACTACCAGAAACTGGAAAAAGAAAGGAAGATACACTCCCTGAAGCTGTGAGGTGAGGACAGCTTGATTTAGTCTTTTAACTACAAGAACTGTAAGAGAATAAAGCTGTGTTGTGCTAAGCTACACAGCCTGAGACACTCTTACAGCAGCCCTAGAAAACTAACAGTTATGGGTGTATTTTTCCCCAAGCGTTTTTTCCACAATTGAACATTTTACATACTCTTAAAAAAAGAGATGCACATATTACATATTGAAGCTAAAGATAAGGAACTACAGAACCCATCACTAAGTCCAATCCCATGGCTAATCCTATAGCTTAGACAACTATTTAACATATATAACATAAATAACATCTTATAACATAAATGCACACCTGCCTCTGATAAGCAAAAAAAGATTGTCAAAAATGTTGCCTTTTCTTTCTTTAAAAACCAGAATTCATCTCCTCACATTTATTAACTTTTATGTTATTTGGTATGAATCACCAGTAAAATTTTTTATAAATGTTACCAAACACAGTGCTTTGAAACAGTCAAAGAAATATGAAATCAGCCTTTTTGTAAGGATTATAATACTTTGATCCAGATAAAGAAAAATGTATTCTTGGAAGTCTTAAGGGCCCAAACACAGACTTCCATAAAAGGGTTAAAAACAAAATAAATGTTCCTTAGATGATAAGGAGGCTAAAGCACCAAAGAGTACATTAAAGCACGAAAAGGAAACAAGTAGGGGAGGGTTGGTGAAGGCAGGCAGACCCACTGACTTGGACCTATTTTATGTCCCTGGTCATTTATTTAGTGAAGAAACCTTCTTTATTAGTTAACCTATTTTATTTTCCCTGCAAAATAATAAAAGCTATCAGACAACAATCACACACACACACACACACACACACACACACACACACACACACAAACAAGGGGACAGAAAGAGACAGAGAGTAAAAATGTGACTGTAGAAAAAAGACTTTAATGAAGATACTAGGTATCATTTAGACAAACTGCACCTGGTGCTACTCCAAACGGTGCTGGCGGATCTCGGAGATCAAACAGCAGCCGCACAGCAGTCCAAGGAAAGACCCTACAGCATAAAGTCATTGAAACTCATCGATACAAATAGAGATGATGTCTTCGGCAAAGTGTATATTTTATGTCAAAACCCTAGCAGTCTAGAAGATGAAGCAGGAGGACTGACTGCTCTAAGTGTGAAAGCAGCCTGGACTACACAGTAATTTCCACACCAGTCTAGAGCAGAGCAAAACTCTTGTGTAAAAAACAAAACAAAACAAAACAGGAAAAAGCAGTCCAGGGTTAGGGGTGGCTGTGAAGATAGCACTGTTAAGTAAGTGAATGGATAGATGGATGTCTTTTATTCATAGCAACCAAAAAGTATCAAATGAAAGCAGCAAGACACACATTCCATCCTCAGGGCAAGAAGTACCATGTTGAATATGCATGGCTTTGTCAAGTAGACAGTTTTAAAATAAGATATAAATAAAACATTTAAAAATATTTTTAAAAAATTGAGAAGTAAAAGGTATTTTTCAATAACTAAAAAAATGTTAACATGTTTTGAGTTAATTACAAAATCTGAATATTAAAAAGGCAAAATCATGAAGATTTTAAAATAATTTTAAGCTGTTTTTCTAGGGACAACATAGAGATTTTTGCAGCTCCATCTACAAAGTTTTTGAAGTCAGTTTCATCTTGTAGATAGTGGGAAAAAGTCTATATAAAAATCTTTGGAGAACAATGAAGTCAAAATACAATTCTGGTCTCTTTTTAAATCTTTATACTAAAAATTCTTAAATCTATTATTTCTTAATATTTGCCAATCATAGTCCAAGGGTTAGACCTGTAGTTTACAATATAAACTGTGCCTTCAATAGCATAAATGGTCCATTCTGAACTAACAATTTTTAAATAATGTTTAGTGTACACTAACATACCTAAGATCGCAATCTTAACTACTGATGTCTTGCCCATGTTTTGTAATTTCAAAGTCCATTCATGTAACACGATTATTGGTGGACTCATAAATTACTATTATTTCAAAATTAGATTTTTAATGTAATTCTTTTTCCAAATCCAGAATCTTCTGTGATAAAAGTTTCTAACAATCTCCATGTAAAGAGTCCTAAAATGGACAACCCACATCTGTAGAAAATGCAAGCAGGTTAAGAAAACATCTTTAAATGCCATATTCTACAGATCTCTTGAGGTTTTTGAAGATCATCTATCTATCTTCTTATATCTGAATAAGCAAATGTTGTTTGTCTCTTAGCAACTTAATATCTGATTAACTTAGAGAACATCTGTGAAACACTAAACTAGTACCTAACAAAATGACAAGTTTGAATGACTATTAGTTTTCATTTCTTAATTGTTCTAAACAGTTTGTGATAGTTCCTATCAAAAGGGCTAGAACTTCATGTTGCATTTTTAAGAATTACATAGCATACCTTTAAAAAAGTTAGCCTTAATTTTGTATCAATATACAAAAATATATACCAATGTACCCAAATATAACCTTAATTTTGTATTAATATACAAAAATATAAGAGTAAATTCAATAATCTACCCTTTTTTCATTATCATTCTTATATCATATCTATATCCTTTTTTTTCTTTTCAACTCTTTTCTCCCTAAATGAGAAAAAGAAGGACAGAAAAAAGAAAAAACAAGAAACCCCTGTGTCTAACCTCCTAAACCTTGTCTAACAAGACCATTTAACAACTTGTATCCAATCCCCCTAAATAACAACAAACATCTATAACCCAACAAATGACAAAAAAAAAAAAAATCACCCACCCCACCTTCGGGTAATGGGGCATCAAGTACATCATTCACTTAGCCTTTTCCGTTTGAATGATATATGAATATCAATTATTTGGTTCAAATGTGACTTTATAAACAAGCAAGGGATAATGAGGTGGGAAAATGTTCTTGTCCTCTAGCTAAAAGGAAGCCTTGGTGCCACATGCCTGACTATGTTCACTGGTTAGGATGAGATTTCAATCACCTTTATACAAGTGTTCCCACTCTACTGGGCTTACATTCTGATGAGGAGCACTGTGGTCACTACTCACATTTGATGAAGAACTTGTGCCATGGTCACTCCATTAGTCAGCTGTTTGACATCTTGACAAGGTGAGGCAGTCTTGAATGTCTGCAGCTAAAATGACATGAAACAAATCACCTGACTGTTCCACTAGTCTTACCATACAGAATAAATAAATAGAAAGCAACTAAAATTGATTTTATTTTATTTGAATACAGATGCAAAACTATATTTTTATGGCTGTTTAAAATTTGTGTAAAAAATAAATACATTAGTACATAAAATCAAGCCCAATACAGTAAAACTGTTATGCTATGTATGAAATTATTCATCATTTCTGAATAGTACAAACCCAGATGTATCTACTGTAACGAGAACATCAGAGAAAGAACTTTGAGATAACTGAACATTTACAAGTTAAAATTTCACTGAAGTTACTTAACAGGAAAATAAAAGCTAAAAGTGTTAGGTCTAAACCTAATTATACCTTATGAATGAGCTCTGAAAGATATAGAGACTATCCAACCATTAGCCACAGAGCAAGCAGCTGAGCTGTTTCAAAAATCTAGGTTGGCTTCAGCTATTGCTAATATTTCACATACTGATTTTTAAAATGTTCATGAAGCTGATGAGATGGCATACATATGAAATGAAGTTGCCTCCCTGCACTATAAGTCAGTATCAATGTCTACTCTTAAAATAACTGCAAATGAGTAGGGAAAAGAAAATGTAATTTCACTTGAGTAAACTGAAAGGCTTTCTAACCAAGAACAACAAAAAACGTATCTTTAAATGGGACTGACAAGATGGCTAAGTATTAGGTATATCTCAAAATATAATTTGATTAATTATTTTCTCAGATTGCACATATATTTGCTTTTACTTTCTTTTACCTATTAAAGTCATAGTGAAAAAAAATGAATCATTAAAATAATTTTACCCAATAACCTAGCTATTGGTGAAAGCTGAGTTCAAAGGTAATAAAAAGAAAAAAATTCACAACACTAAAAATCAGAGTAAAATCTGAAAACATCTCTTCAACTTTACACATTCTCTCTTATGTAAATACTATCTTCCTCTTTGACCTTGTATTGTCTAAGTAAACAGTACATTTTAAAAACGATTTAAAAGAAACATCCAAATCATAAAATCTAGCTCTTAAATAGTTACAAAAAGAGACATCCCTCACCTAGCCAGCTTCTCTTGACATTTCTGCTTCTGCTAAGATCCTTTCCTGGTATAAAAAGCATCCCTATTTCTCATCTTCTCACCTGCATGATTTGGTACCACTGTGACTTTTGTGCTTTCAATCTTACAAATCCTGCTACTACTACTCAAACACAAAATTACTTAACATATCTGGGAACTTTTTAGGAGCCAAAGATAACCTGACAAATGTGAATCTTCTGCTACTTCCCCTCATGCTACAGCCAGAAGAGCTTACGTATGTTGATTAGTACTAGCAGCTCCTCTCTGGATTTGGAACTCATTCCTTACGATTTCTACTCCTTGAAACCAAGATAAAACTAAAGATTCAGGATCAAATGAAAACCACAGTTAATGGTGGAATACCATTTTTAGAGCTCAGAGTCAGCCAAGCAGCAAACTACTAGATACCTCCAGAAAGCATTAAATGCTACAGATATGACAGGAAGAGGCTATGCAAGCCCAAACAGAATAAGGTGAACAACAAATAGGTTTAAAAGGCTGTTGTAGAACAATCTAGACTGAAAGGCAACATCAGATGCTACACCTGAATGGTGAAAAGCAACCAGCTAATGGATAAGCTAAAAGAATATTTCTATAGAGGGGAGAGAAGATACAATGTATCCTAAATAAATATGTGTGTTTAAAAGCACAAGTTCTGCAAGAAACATGAAATCAATGCAGCATGCTAGGCATAGAGGTGCATAGCCTTGTAGCACATCTATAAACAACAATTATGGTATGCTTAGCAAAGAAGTATGAATGAAGTTCTTGGGAAACAAGATGGAGGAAAATTTCAAGTCACAGAAGGACAGATGACATTCTTATTCTTACACTTACTAGATCTGCCAAACTGATAAGAATGAAAGTCTTAAAAAAAAAAGTTCAAATGCAATGAGCTGGGGAGTGAATGGAAATTAAAAGTATAAAGGTGAGGGTGTTTTGCAACTTTATTGGGAAAGAGAAAACACCATAGCATGGAGTAGCTGATGAAGTGACTTATTTTTTAAATAGTAAAAGATTTAAGTAAGTGTGAGTATATAAAGGAAATGGCTAGGAGAAAGATGCTGTAAAAGACAGAGCCTGTTGGCACAAGCCTGCAATCCCAGCTGCTTGAGAAGAGGAAGAAGGATCACAAGTTCAAGGCGCGTCAGCCATACTGAATTCAAGGCTCACCTGGGCATCTTAGACTATTCTTGACTTAAGCAAAAAGCAAGTTGAGGTTACAGCTCTCTTGGTAGAGCACTTGTGGAGAACCCTCTTTCAACTGGGGGTTGGGCAGCAGAAGCAGCAAAAAGAAATAAATGATAGAACAATGCTGTAGAAGAGTCAGAAGGAGCAAGGTTTAAAGGCTGACCCAAAGACAAGGAGGCAGTCTTTTGCCTGAAAGCTCAATTTAGTTCCAAGTAGAGCATCGATGAAGCTTCCTAAAAAGAATGAGATCTACCAGGTTATTCTTAGTCACCACGCTGGACATCTACAGCATGACTAGAGGCAGTAACGGGTTTGTCAGCCATTTACTTTTCTCCAGTGTACAGCAGCCCGAGAGAGCATGCAGGAGCCAATTAGCAACTGCTAACCAACTGCCTCTCTGTTGTCTGTGAATCCTTATCTCCGTTAGTATTTTTTCAGAGCTTGGGGAACTTTGCCTTCCATTGTAATTATACACAGCTCTGCTAGTTAAACTGACTCCTGAGAGCCTAGCATAAAGTAGAAAGTTAAAAAAAGCACTGCTTTAAGGATGGATACGGTCATAACATCTGGAAATAATGCAGTACAGTTTAAGAAAATCTTGTACTTCACGTGACCACATAGGCAAGGCAGCGACATCATTCAGAATCCAGTTTACCATTTCAGTCAGATGATGAGAACACAAAATTGGAGACCTGCACACACCCTGTGATTAGCCATTTGTTTTTAAACAAAGCAGATTATTAAAAGGAATACTGCCTTCTTTCCTGACGATCTTAAATAACATATCTAAACCTAAATACTAATTTAAATGAACATGCAAATTGACAGTGAGCTAAATGCTTCAAACCCTGAAATCCCAGCCACTGGTACTCTACTCAAAAACATGTTATTTAAGTCCAAAGTGCGAAAGTTACTTCAAATTTCAAACACTCGCAGAGATCTTCCCATTTGTCTATTGGATTTGCTAGAATTAGCAGACTGCTAGGTAATCTCTTGGAGGATGTAATCCTCCTGATCCAGTCTACTTACATTCCAGTCAGACAGACTGCCCTCCACACAACTACACAACTGGGTTGACCATTGAAAGTAAACAGCAGTTTGTAGGGCGTCAAGTATTATCGTAGCACAATAAAGGGTTAGGAATCACAACCTGGAGGTCAGTTCTGTCATATCGACGCAATTTCAACAGGTTAGAAACCAGTTTTGCTCATTGGAATACTGGAAAAATCTGAGGACGGAGCCAGTCTGTCAAGTCTGTACTAATAAATCGTGCACATGGATCAAAGGCAAACACAATTTTTTTTAAATGCCAATTCATTTTTTTTTAAAGGTATCAAGAGGGGAAGGAGAGGCAGAGAAAAGAAAAAGAGCATCCCCGTCAAAAGCAGGTTGGTCACCTCTCAAGCTGTGCCTACCACGGGTGCTCTATGGGCCCAAAGGGACAACAATCTGGGCACTGAGGCCAGCACCTCCTGGCCACCTGGGCGCTGTGGCCGGGTGGAGAGCCAGAGTCTTGGACTGGAAGGCTGCGGAGCAGGTGTACATGGCAGCCGGAGGTTCCGTGCTCGGCTCCCCCCGCGGGTGGCCTCGCCGGCGAGTTCGGAGCCCCACTCACCCAAATGATGAGGCTGTCACATAGAGGCAGCTCGGTCTGAGGGTCTTCCATGGTCCGGGAACCTCGACGCCGCGCTCGCAGCGACACAAGCGCCTCCGCCCGGGCCCGCGTCAACGACCTGCGCGCCCGCTACCGAAGCTCAGCAGCCAGGCCCGGTGCCCGCGCCGCTCACGCGCCAAGCCTCACGCAGCCGACGTTGCGGCGCGACCGCCCCCTAGCCCACCGCGTCCGACCCGCGCCGCAGCACCTGAGACAGCCCCGCCCGCCGATCTCACACCGCGCTGAGTGACCTCTGCGAGCACCAGTCACAAAGAAGCTGGGCGCCCGCGGAGGCGGCAGGGCGGGAGGAGAGGGACTAGGTCGCGCAGAAGGGTTGCTGATTGGACGCGCTCTTAGCCAATCAAGGAGGGGCAAGCCCCAGCGACCGGGAGTAGCAGGAGTGGGTGGGCGGAGGTTTATGACCTGGCAGGTGCAAAGAGGGCGGGGCTGGGTGGAGGAAGGAGAGCGCGCCTGCGCGAGCTGTAGGGGCCAAAGGGTAGAAGTAGTTAGTGGGCGGCTCGGAGGGCTTACCTACCTGCTTCCCTCCAGGTTAACACTTTGCAGACCCACGCTCAGCTTCCAGCCTCTTCTCAGATCCCACGTGGGGTACTCATGGATTGGAACCCCCAAAAGAAGGAAGAACCACTTTCCTCCTAGGCATTCACTGGGAAGAAATGTTTAATTTGAAGACGAAGAAATGGGTTTCCTAAGGGAAAAAAACAGACCTCCATGCCGCCTAAGTCAAAGGAGCGCTCCCAGAATCACAGGTTGTGGCTGATTTCATTTTAAATGGGGCAAAGGGAAGGCCATTTTCAGATAGCAAAATGAAATAGCGTCCAAAAAAACATAGGCGGTATCTGTGTACCCTACACTCCTCTTTTGGGGTTGAAAAATCTGTTCAATGGGGATGTTGGTGGCATGGTGCATAAAATCTGAAGGCTCCATGCCAACATGATAGCGTGTGTTGTTATTGGATGGGACTACAATATTCTGACTCTTGCGCTGGTTTCTCAACGTTTCACTTACTCATTAATTCCTCAGTTCCATACTCTGTACTAAGAAGCATTTTAAAGCACTTTGAGTTTTACATTTAGACATTGAGCAAAGCTATTAAGATGTTAAACTATAAGCCCTCTCATATAAATCAGTCTCATTTTTAAAATACAATGCAGGCATTTGCAGACTCCCTTTATGCCACCTCAGAACTTCGGTAAAGTGTCTTGAATTGTTTAATATTCTGGACACTGTAAACAGTGATGGAACTTCATGAAAACCACAGGCTGTAAGAACTGAAGAGTTGGATATTGTGAGTCTCTCCCCAACCCTTGCACCCACTATTGCTCTCTGCTTTACCTCATGGTAGAGACCCCAGCCTCTACGTTCCTAAAAATCACTCTAGCTAAAATATAAATATGCATTGTGAAAATAATGTAAATTGTAAACTTTTCAATGTGAGTTATTATCACTGCACATACTTGGAAACATCAGTATACATGTTACTGGCAATTGCAGATGAACGACGACCTATGAAAATATTGAATGAGAATCATCAAGAAGGGGTCTATGCTACTGGCCTCCAGATAAATAGAAAGTTCTCAGGGAAGAATGACCATTTAAATCTGTTGTGGGGCATGATTGGTGAACTGAGAAAGAATAAAATATTTCAAATTTGAAGTTAGGAAAACCTATCACTGAAATATAGCAATGAAAGACTAATTCTGGCAAGTGTGAAATGAATATACATCTAAAGTAAAAATTTAAGAAAATTTTGATATATTTATCAAGAAAGTTTGAGCATGTATTTTTATTTTTCTTCCTGTGGGTCTGCAAGATGTGTGCATGTTTCGTTGAAGGCCAGAAGAGGGCACCAAATCCCCTGGAGCTGGAGTTTGAGGGGCCTGGTATAGGTCCTAAGAACAGAACTCTGGGCCTCTGCATAGCAAGTACCCTTAACTCCAGAGCCATGTCTCCAACCCCAAGGAGCTTTAAAATATCTGTATCATCTAAAACCATAATTCCATTTCTGGAATAATTTCATAATTTCATTTGTGAAATCACAAATTCAGTCAGACTAAACTGACATGTATTGCAAGCCAATTATAAGAATTGATTGATCAGTTATAAGTCCAACATTGATCAATGACAAGTACTGATTAAATTGCTAATTCAATAAACAAGACTATTATAAAAAAATTATAATTAACAAAAAACACTGGAGAATATTTAATAATAAAAAAGTTCTTACAATAAATAATTTATTTTAATTAATTTTTATTAAATATAATTTTACATATAAATAAATTAGTATACAGCCTCAATCTCATAAATATTATATATATATTTTAACGTATACATTATAAGCTATTATATTTTATGTGTTTTGATTTTTTTGTAGTTAGCTTGTACTAACTTATAATAATAAAACAATAGAAGAAATACCTAATACAGCATGAGGTATTATTTGGAGCTACCAACTTGACATTAATTTTTTAGTTAGTGTTCAAGTTTGTAGGGTTGAATAAAACTAATTTTAAAACACTGACTGTAAAAGTATAAATTGGTGCAATCTTTCTGAAAGTAACAACATTTCAAAAGATAATAAAATTTTCAAAGCTGTAGTTTCAGAATCTAAGAAAATAAAATTTCAGTAATGCTTATCAACATTCTAAAAAGGCAATGATAAAAGTATGTACAAGAGGAGTGAGTCATCATATATCTTTCTAGTAAAACATTTTGAAGTGTAATTATTCAAAGAAAGTACAATAATTGAATTTGAACATGAAACAAAGGCCTCATTATGTACAAAAATCCCTACATGTTCCTATAATGTGTATGCATTTGTCCATATAAGATAGAGAGACACATAGAAAGAGAAGAGAGAGATGGGAATGGAAGGAAAAAAGACTAAAGAAAGTAGATCAAAAAAAATTTTTTTAGTTTGACTCTTCAGTCTTTTTTTTTCATTAATTTATTTAATCACTTTATGGCTTGGTGACAAACCCCAAGTCTCTCCTCCCAGTCCCACCTTCACATCCCTCTCCCCTCATCCCCCTTCTCAGAGAAAGGGAGCCCCCC
>CAJQZJ010032273.1:5813996-5835160 GCA_907164525.1 Lophiomys imhausi | reverse complement strand
TGTGTGTGTGTGTGTGTGTGTGTGTGTGTGTGTGTGTGTGTGTGTGTCTATACCAATTGGTCTGGAACTTAGTCACATTATAGCCAAGGCTAGCCTCAAACTCATGACCTCCTGCATAGTGAGATTATGGACATAAGCTACAATACACAGCTGGTCTGTTTCATTTGGATTTCTTTACAATCAATGGATAGATTACTGGGATGTCCCTGCTGCCACCAAATCAGCAGTGTTTAAAGAGTGCATCTGAGGTGATAGACTCTAAGTGACTCTCTAGAAGAAAGGTAGGATTTTATCTTATCAGTGAAAAAAGACAAGGTACTAATGGTAGAATAAATAGTGTGACTTGCCCGGAAATGTCTACTAAAATCAAGGCTTTGACAACCACCAAAGTATTTCAAAGTATCTTACTGGGCAATCTGCCCTTAGGGTCTCTAACTGCTGGCCAGTTTCCTCACAGTCAGCCAAAATGTCAGGACAGGCGTTTTGTATCTTTCTTATGGAGTTTTTGATGCCAAAGGTCTCTAAAATGCATACAAATAAAAAACACAGATCCATCAGTATACTAAAATAACACAATGCAATACAACATAAAACACAGTACCCATAGTTAGGCAAGGTGATATGTATAAGAGAGCAAAGTCGCTTGAGAGATGACATCTAGGACATCCAAAAGAGGCAGATTCCATTGAAGTGGAAATCATGAAACTATTGGGAAAATACATTAATGGTGAAAACCACAGGAGATGAGGAGGAAAATACTAGAAAGATTAAATACAAGAAAAGAGAAGTAATTTAAAATTAAAATTTAAAGCTTAAATATTCCAGGCTAGCAAGATGCCTCAGTAAAGGCACCTGCCTTGCAAATGTGACAACTTGGGTGTGATTCCCAGAACGTATATAAAGTTACAAGAAAAGGAGTGATCTTCCACATGTGAGCTATGTCAAATGCATGTCCCTTCTCACACACAGCATGCACACACACACGTGCTGTGCTAGTGATGATAATAGTATATATTAAGTTTTGTACAGATAACTACCACTGGCATGGTTGGAAGCCAATTCAACACCCTTAAAATAGCAGATGAATGGAATGTCCTAAAGCAAGAAGGAAAGACACAAAGATAAGGATAGCAAAGTGAAGGATGAATTAAGGGGAGGGGCATAGCCAGGATCCTGACAGAGAATTACAGGAATCCCAGAAGGGATTTTTAAAGAATGGAAAATGTAGCAGAGGGTGGGAATGTAGGATTGGGAGGAGAAGAAGGAAGGGGCTCTGAACGGGATGTTAAAATGAACAAATAAATAAATTAAAATAAAAACAAAAAACAAAAAAGTGGGGAAAAAAGGACAAAACAAATGAGGAAGATACTATAAGCAAATGCATGCAGTACTAAGCTCTTTGTATACTGTGCCAAGGTGAAACTTAAGCCTGCAGATTAAAAGTTCTCATTAAATACAGGAAATACTTGAATTTCAAGAGTAAACATAAAATTATACACACTGGCACACAGAAAAGCTAAGTTTCTTTCAAAACCAAAGGACTCAAACAAGCTAAATAAATCCCATCTATAACCCTAGAATAAAGAAAACATGAGGATAGTGTACAGATCACTAGGAAAGGCCAATCCAAGAGTCTTACACCCAGACAAAACATTATTCAGCTCTCCAGGGAAAAGAAAAACATTTTCAGCATACAAGGTTTAAAAAAGTAAACTACTAACATGCTTTTTGAGGAAATTTTTTGATAAAACACAAAGATTACCCATTGTTTCAGAGTGGCTATGTGAGTACAGAGAACAGAAGCAAGAGGAATTAAGATGACTAATAAACATTTATGTTGTTCATATCATCTTTCCTTTCTCCATGTAGGTATACATACGTATATATAAGCATGCATGTTTATTTGTATGTGCTTAAACACATACACTTATACATATGTATATTCACATAGAAATGAAAGCATATTTAGCCTAAACATATGATGATAATATAAAGAATGTTTGTAATATGGAATTTTCTAGAAGCACACAGGCATACTGTATTACAAGTAAAATCCAAGGGAAAGCTTCAAACTAAAAAAAAAAAAAATTACATAAACTCACAAAGTCAGAATTTAATTAAGGGGTATGTCTTAGTCTGTGTTGGTATAGCAAAATACCACGGGGCTGACAGTGCTCTCTCCACAGCCAAAGACCACATAACAAAAACCTCAACATCAGACAACAGAAGCCCTCTTTTGAGTTGTTGATCAGAACTGTCTAAGAGATTCCCTAAGCATATAGCCTATTGCTGCTTCCTATGGATTTTCCTTAGAGGTGGAAGGTAAGTCCCTACTGGCGAAAACACCACGCACTTCAGACACGGAACTCAGAGACCGCTGAGCTGGAACTGGTCTGAATGTCTGTCCCAAGAGGATTGCTTTTTCATAGTTCCAGAAAGCATCATTCAAGTTTCCAAAGGTAAGAAGCAACCAACAATCCTACCCAGCAATGATGCCTGTGAACCACACCAACAACCACCATGGCACAATAATCCTAAGTGTGCAATAGTGACACACATACCTTGGTGGTAATAAACAGCTCTCTGAATATAAGACATGCTCAACAAGAAGGCCACCATGACGTGTACTGGAAACCTAGTTAACTACTCATTGTTAGTAAAGTCATGATTATTGGAGGAGAAATTACAACCATTAATTTACTAAATCAACATGATCCCTAACAGTCTGTAAGATGCATCCTTATACCCATGGAGAAATGTGGTCTTCACGCCTCAACAAGGAAACTTCCTTCCTACAGACAAAGAACAGTAGAGAAAACCAAAACTAATCAAAATGCAGAATTTGGGGCCTAGTCTCAAGGGGTACATCTACAAAACATTCACACACCTAAGGCTCTGGGAACATTGTAGAAGTGGGGTGGAAAGATTGTGAGAGCCAGAGGATCAGGGATTTTGCAATGAAACTGTGTCTCCTAGTAATATCAGAAGCTACACAGATGAAGTCTTGCCAACATTACTGCCCAAACATGAGCTGACCAAGGACCACACTGACAGACATGCCAAAGTGGACAGGGAAAAGACGACAACACCTCAAACCTACACAAAAAACTATAAGCAATTGAGGAAAAATGGGAGGGAAGAGATGGTCTTCCCCAGTGAACAACACATCAACTGATCATCCAGTGAGAAACAGCCCTAAAAACATACATTCAGGATATACATATGTATACAATAAGTATTAGTGAAAAACGAGGACATGAATTTGGAGAGAGGAAAGGTATATGGGAGGGCTTGGAGAGAATAAAAAGAAAAATTAAATGTTATAATTAAATTATAATCATAAAAATGAAATTTAAAATTATTAAAAAATAAAACCATAGACCATGCAGTTCATTACAAAGATATTTCTCATATTTTAGGGAGATGAAAAGTTTAGTAAATTCAAAGTGGCCAAGGGTCTTCTTTTCTTATTTATTTATTATTTTTTGAGATTATAGTATGACATCACTTCTCTCTTCCCTTTCCTCTTTCCAAGCTGTCTGAGATACCCCTTCCTTGCTCTTTCAAATCCATGATCTCCTTGTACATCTTTTTCATTAATTGTTGTTTTATATATATATAGTTGTTTTTATATGTTTATATATATAAATAAACAAAAAGTATATAATTTCAAATGTTAGATTTTATTTTTTAGAATTATTTTTATTAATTGCATTCATGTGCATTTTCTGTGCGTCTCTGTGGGTATCCACAGGCATCACGGAGTTACAGGAGCTTGTGAGCTGTCCATCACAGGTGCTAGGAACTGAGCATGGGTCCCCTACAAAATCAATATCTGCAGTTCCTATTTATTTACTTTTATCACTACTGTGTATCCGTGTATATGATGTTTGGGTGTGAGCGAGGATGGGCATGTCCCACGGCACACATGTAAAGGTCAGAGGACAGCTTTTCCTAACTTTATGTGCATTCAGGGATTAATCTTAGTTTGTCAAGACTGCAGATTGCACATCAGGAAGTTTTACCCACTGAGGCATTTCACTGACCCCAACAATATTTATAAATGTGACATTCAAGCATGGAGTAGACAAAGACAGGTAGACTCAGGGAGCTCACTCACCAGCCAGCAGCCAATTCAGCCTAGAAAGTGAACTCCAGCCTAGAGAGGCTTTGTTTCAAAAGAGGTAAGGAGGGTGAAACCTAGAATGGTACATGAGGTTGAACTCTGGTCTTTACACACATGTACATACATACCCATACAAGCATAGGCACCTTCACACATGTGTACCCAACACATTTACAAACACATAACATATAGAAAAATAATAACTCACTGAAATGAAAAATAGGCAATTATATATGAAATATGTTATACTTTCAGTATTTGAAGAAATATGTGAACCATAAGGATACTTATAATTACCTCTACTGAAGAATTAGAGGGTGTGAATACAAGGGCAAATTCAAGTCTACATATTTGTACAGGAGGTAGAGAAAAACATTGTGTATGGAGGCACTGAATGACACAAGTGGCATTTAATAATGAGTTTCACTGGACAAAAGGCCTGAAAATGAACAACCTAATTGGAAAACTTGGAAAATCATGAAAAGCAATAACAGATGAAATTGAAAGATTAAAATGAAGTTGAGATAAAAACTCGGTGAGTGGGGGGATCCAAGATAGCGGCGACCCGCACTGACGCATTTTGAACGTGGGGAAAAGAGCCATAAAAAGCAGAGTTATTGGACACTGTGCAAAAATCGGAGGGGCTAGATCCTCCAGGAACACACACATCTCCCAAGGGACTGTTAAAAGTCCCAGGGAAAGGCTCTCCCCCCATCTCTCTCAGACATGGAAGCCATTAAATCCGGGACTCGGGAACTCCAATTTGGAGAGGCGCCTGGTAAGATAGACCCTAATACACAGCAGGCAGAATCACAGCCCACATGGCGATCACTCACCAGCCTACTAGGCTCCCGACACCTCAGGAGGACCTTATAGCTATTTAGGAAACTTTGTGGGCTAGTTGAAGTCTTAGCAAGGCAGAAACAGGGCGCAGAGCAGGAGGTCAGCAGCCAAGCGAGTCACGGAGGATCTGAGCAGGAAGCCAGCGGGCGGGGCAGAAGGGCTGAGCCCACGACAGAGGAGCCAGGGCCAGAAGCCGGCACAGTCGGGCGAGGCTGAGGCTCCGCGCACCTGCAGCGGAGGAGCTGAGCAGGAAGCTGGCACAGGCGGGTGGGGCTGAGGCTCGGCGCACCCACGGTGGAGGAGCGGGGCGGGAAGCCGGCCCAGGCTGGCAGGGCTGAGACTCCACACACCAGCAGCGGAGGAACCAAGGGGGAAGCCCACACAGGAGGGCGGGCAGAGGAGCCACGCCCACGGCGGAGGAGCCTAGCACGAAGCCCGCACAGCGAAGTGACAGGGCTGGGAGCACACAGAGGCAGAGCTAGCAGCGGAGATGCACAGAGGCCAAGGGATCCAAAACGTGGAAGCCAGAAGCCAGGGGACCATAGCTGAATTCTGGAAAACCCAGACATATTAGGCGTGGAGTGGGGCCCTGTCAGTCTCCGTGACAACAACCAGAGTCCACAGAATCTGTGCCTGGGCAAACAGGTCCATACCATCAGAACGACTACAGGCTGATCACTCAGTGTGCAACATAGAGAAGTCTGACTTGGGAGCAGTGAAACAATTCTGGGCCATTACTCACTACCTGGGAATAGGTTGCACCAGCTCACAGTGCGTGAGGCTATTAGAATCACAGTGACCCTGAGATCCCCCTGTAAGCAACGACAGATAGCCAAGCAATTATACTGCTACACCAAAGCATCCCCTGTGGATCCAAGCTCAGAAAACGATGAGAGCAGACAGCTAAACACATCCATATGGCCAAAGGTCCAAGAAAAAACAGAAATCAAGGAAATGTGACTCCAACAACGCAGAACTATCCTAGCTCATCCAATTCGGATGACCTCACACCAGCAGAAACACATGAAAATGATGAAAATTCTGCATTATGGAAAGAGATAGAGTCCCTTCAAGAAGAACTTAAATCTATGAAGGAATTCAAAGAAGCCACAATTTTACAAGTCATAAAAACGAAAAACATCATTAAAGAGCTCCAAGCCAACGTGACTCAGCTTGAACAGGAAAAGGACAAAGCAATGAAAGATTTTCAGACAAAAACAAGCAAACTGGAGAAGGAAATGTACAAAATGAACAATACCATACAAGACATGAAAATAGAAATAGAGACAATAAAGAAAACACAGTCAGAGTTAAAAGAGGAAGTGGAGAATCAAGGGAAGAGAACAGGAACTACGGATGTGAGTATCAAAAATAGGATGTAAGAGATGGAAGACAGGATCTCAGGCATGGAAGATTCGATAGAAGAAATCAGTACAACATCCAAAGAAAATGAGAAGGCTAAAAAATCTCTCACCCACAACATCCAAGAAATCAAGGACTCAATGAAAATGCAGAACCTAAGAATTATAGGCATAGAGGAAAGAGAAGACTCCCGACTCCAAGGTCCAGGAAATATCTTCAACAAAATCATAGAAAAAAACTTTCCAAACCTGAAAAAAAGAGATGCCAATAAAAATCCAAGAGGCTTACAGAACACCGAACAGAGTAGATCAGAAAAGAAACTCCTCTTGCCACATAATAATTGAAACAACAAATGTACAGAACAAAGAATATTAAAAGCTGTAAGAGAAAAAGGCCAAGTCACATACAATGGCAGACCCACCAGAATTGCTCCTGACTTCTCCTCATAAACTTTAAAAGCTAGAAGGGCCTGGACAGATATCCTACAAGTCCTGAGAAAATAGGTACCCACCAGACTACTATAACCAGCAAAACTCTCTATCAACATAGATGGAGAAAACAAGATATTCCGTAACAAAATCAAATTTAAACACTATCAATCCACAAACCAAGCCCTACAGAAAATCCTAGAAGGAAAATTCCAAACCAGAGAAGAAAACAACACCCAAGAAAACAAAGGGAATAGAAAACCACTCAGCTACTAAACCAAAAGAGGCACAGGGCCATCACCTATACAAAACTAAAGGGAAATAACAACCCCAGGTCACTAATATCCATCAACATCAATGGACTCAACTCCCCAATAAAAAGACACAGGTTTACAGATTGGATCCGCAAGCAAGACCCGTCTATTTGCTGCATACAAGAAACACATCTCACTACCAAATAGACACTACCTAAGAGAAAAGGGCTGGGAAAAGGTTTTCCAAGCAAATGGACCCAGGAAGCAAGCTGGAGTAGCCATCCTAATATCAAACAGACTTCCAACTGAAGTTAATGAAAAAAGACAGAGAAGGGCATTATATACTCATTAAAGGGAATATTCATCAAGAGGACATCTCAATATTGAACATCTATGACCCAAATACAAGGGCACCTACATATGTAAAAGAAACACTTCTAAAACTTAAATCGCACATCGATCACAACGCATTAGTAGTGGGAGACTTCAACACCCCAATCACAATGGACAGATCATCAAGACTGAGGCCAAACAGAGAAATATTGAGTCTAACAGAGATCATGAGCCAAATGGACCTAACAGACATCTACAGAACGTTTCACCCAAACACAAAGGAATACACATTTCTCAGCACCTCACGGAACCTTCTCCAAAATCGACCACATAGTCGGACACAAAGATAGTCTCAACAGATACAAGAAAATTGAAATAACACCTTGTATCTTCTCAGACCACCACGGAATAAAGCTGGTCTTCAACAGCAACAGAATCAACAGAAAGCCTACACACACATGGAAAATGAACAGCTCCTTACTGGATGACCACTGGGTCAGGGAAGAAATAAAGAAGGAAATCAAAGACTTCTTAAAATCCAAAGATAATGAAGACACAACATACACAAACCTAAGGGATACAATAAAAGCTGTGCTACGAGGAAAGTTCATAGCACTAAGTGCTTTCAAAAAGAAAATTGTGACAGCTCATATTAGTGAATTAACAGCTAAGCTGGGTGAATTGGAAAAAAAAGAAGCAAACACTCCCAAGAGGAGCAGAAGGCAGGAAATCATCAAACTTAGGGCTGAAGTCAACAACTTAGAAACAAAAAGAATTATACAAAGAATCAATGAAACCAACAGTTGGTTCTTCGAGAAAATCAACAAAATAGACAGACCCTTAGCCAAATTAACTAAAAGGCAAAGGGAAAGAACAAAAATTAACAAAATCAGAAATGAAAAGGGAGAAATAACAACAGACATCGAGGAGATCCAGAAAATATTCGGGTCCTACTTTAAAAATCTATATTCCATCAAATTTGAAAACCTAAGTGAAATGGACAATTTCTTCGATAGATTCCACCTACCAAAACGAAAACAAGATCAAATTAACAGCTTAAACAGCCCAATAAACCCTAAGGAAATAGAAACAGACATTAAAAATCTCCCAACCAAAAAAAAGCCCAGTGCCAGATTGCTTTAGCACGGAATTCTACCAGAACTTCAAAGAGGAGCTAACACCAATACTCTTCAAACTCTTCCACCACATAGAATTAGAAAGAACACTGCCAAACTCATTCTATGAGGCCACTGTCACTCTGATTCCTAAACCACACAAAGACCCAACAAAGAAAGAGAACTTCAGACCAATCTTCCTCATGAACATAGATGCAAAAATACTTAATAAAATACTAGCAAACCAAATTCAAGAACACATCAAAATATCATACATCATGATCAAGTAGGCTTCGTCCCAGGAATGCAGGGATGGTTCAACATACGAAAATCTATCAACGTCATTCACTATATAAACAAGATGAAAGAAAAAAAACCACATGATAATCTCGCTAGAGGCAGAAAAAGCATTTGACAAAATCCAACACCCCTTCATGCTAAAAGTTCTGGACAGAACGGGCATACAAGGAACATACCTAGAAATAAAAAAGGCAATATACAGCAAGCCAGTGGCCAACATCAAATTAAATGGAGAGAAGCTTGAAGCATTTCCTCTAAACTCAGGGACAAGACAAGGATGTTCACTTTCACCATATCTCTTCAATATAGTACTTGAAGTTCTTGCTAGAGCAATAAGACAACTAAAGGAGATCAAAGGGATAAATATTGGAAATGAAGAAGTCAAATTAACCCCATTTTCAGATGATATGATAGTATACACAAGTGACCCCAAAAAGTCCACCAGAGAACTCTTACAGCTGATCAACAACTTCAGCAAGGTGGCTGGATACAAAATTAACTCAAAAAAATCAGAAGCCCTTCTATATACAAAAAACAAGCATACTGAGAAAGAAATAAGGGAAACAACACCCTTCACAATAGCCACAAACACTATAAAATACCTGGGGGTAACTCTAAACAAGCAAGTAAAGGACCTATACAACAAGAACTTCAAGCCCCTGAACAAAGAAATGGAAGAGGCCATTAGAAGATGGAAAGATCTCCCATTCTCATGGACAGGTAGGATCAACATAATAAAAATGGCTATCCTACCAAAAGCAATATATAGATTCAATGCAATTCCTATCAAAATACCAACACAATTCCTTACAGACCTGGAAAGAGCTAGTCTCAATTTCATATGGAACAACAAAAAGCTCAGAATAGCTAAATCAATCCTGTACAATGAAAAAGCATCTGAAGGTATCACCATCCCAGATTTCAAGCTGTACTACAGAGCAATAATAGTAAAAACAGCATGGTATTGGTGTAGAAACAGACCAGTAGATCAATGGAATCGAATTAAAGACCCAAACATGGACCCACACACAAATGGCCAACTAATCTTTGACAAAGAAGCCAAAACACCCAATGGAAGAAAGACAGCATCTTCAACAAATGGTTCTGGTCAAACTGGATGTCCACTTGCAAAAGAATGAAATTAGACCCATACTTATCACCTTGTACAAAATTTAAATCCAAGTGGATCAAAGACCTTAACATAAGGCCGGTCACACTAAATCTACTAGAAGAAAAAGTAGGAGAAACCCTCGAACTCGTTGGCACAGGTGACAACTTCCCGAACAGAACACCAACAGCTCAGGACCTGAGATCAACAATCAATAAATGGGACCTCATGAAACTGAAAAGCTTCTGTAAGGCAAAAGACACTGTCATTCGAACAAAACGGCAGCCTACAGACTGGGAGAAAATCTTCACCAACCCCACATCTGACAGAGGGCTATTATCTAAAATTTACAAAGAACTCAAGAAACTAAATGCCAAGAAACCAAATAATCCAATTAAAAAATGGGAGACGGAGCTAAATAGACAATTCACAAAGGAAGAATCCATAATGGCCGAGAGACACCTGAAGAAATGCTCAACATCCTTAATCATCAGAGAAATGCAACTCAAGAAGACGCTGAGATTCCATCTCACACCTGTCAGAATGGCTAAGATAAAGAGCTCAAATGACAGCACATGCTGGCGAGGGTGTGGAGAAAGGGGTACCCTACTCAATTGCTGGTGGGAGTGCAGGCTTGTGCAACCACTATGGAGGTCAATACGGAGATATCTTAGAAATCTTGGACTAGCTTTTCCTCAGGTCCCAGCCATACCACTTCTGGGTATACACCCAAAGGACTCCTCACGGTGTCACAGGGAAGTCTTCTCATCTATGTTCATAGCAGCCTTATTTGTAATAGCTAGAAATTGGAAACAACCCAGATGTCCCTCAACTGAAGAATGGATTAAAAAACTGTGGTACATCTATACAATGGAATATTACTCAGCTATCAGAAACAATGAAATTATGCAATTTGCAACCAAATGGATGGAACTAGAGAAGATCATCCTGAGTGTGGTAACCCAGACTCAGAAGGATGCACATGGCATCTATTCACTTACAGTAGGACTTTAGCTATATAGTACAGGATATCTGTACTACAACCAACACACCAAAAGGAACATGGACATAGACTTTTTTTTTTCCTTTTTCTTTTTCCTTTCTTTTTTGTTGTTGTTCTTTGTTTTTGTGGGTTTGTGTGTTTGTTGGTCTTTTTTTAGTTTTCCCCTCGTAGCAAGGAGACACCGTCTTGTAGGTCCCCGGTGTATGAAGAGACTCTTGGCCGTCATATGACTCCTGAACTGTGGTGAGGGACTGTTATGTAGGGACACTCCACCCCAGAGGAACAAGAGGGAAGGGTTAGGGGGTAGAGGATGGGAAGGTGGGGCTGGGAAGCAGGGAAAGAGGACAAGATGATAGAGTTGTAACCTGAAGCAACAAACAAATAAATTTATTAATTAAAAAAAAGCAGGTAACAATTTTAAAACACTGTAAATAAAATAAAGGTTACAGCCATTCAACCTGGTTTCATACACCTCCAAGAGTCAAAAAAACTTAGAGCTAATGTAAAATACATGAAAAATGTGGTGTTAGCCCATTCCTTTAACTTCAGCAGAGACGGGAGGAGCACTATAGAGTTAGTGGTCTTATAAATTGTAGAGTTACAAGGAACAGGGTGGTGAGGGTGCACACCCTTAATCCCATCATTCAAGAAGAATACACCCTTAATCCCAACACACTAGAGACAGAAACAGGCAGATCTCAGAGATCAAGGTCACCCTGATACAAAACAAACTCTAAACAGAGAAAAACTTCGATCCAGTAGTGGTGGAAAACATCTTTAATCCCTTCAGATGGGAACCACAGGTCTTTGATCCCAATAATTAGAATGCAGAGACAGACACATAGGATTTGGAAGGACCTAAGTTTAAAAGCTACTTACAAAAGGCCTACTCAATACAAACAAATTGTCCTTTGAGATCTCAAAATATATATGCACTAAGGGTTGTTTAGCTACAAAATAACAAAATAATTTCTTCTTTAATCCAGATTGAAAGATAATACTTTATATATTGTCAAAAAACCAAATTTGCTTCAGGAGAAATATTACCTGATACCCTCCCCCCCCCAAAAAAAAGGATAATTGTCCCAGAGTTAGGATTAGGGCATGGCTCTGTTCTTATCTTTCCAGGAGATTCAAAGCATCCATTCAAGGAACCCAGGGACAACTGGACAATGGAAACCTCAACAGCAAACAGAATCAGACACCAAAGAAGACGAGTGGACCAGATGATTCAGCCTTGCAGATTCCCTCAATAGCTGTTTCCATCAAAGTCTACAACCACAACAACTCAAAATTGCTAAGATCGTTCAGCTCCACACACTGCCCCAGCCAGAACTTCAGTAAAGCCTGGAAGATCAGCTTCTGCCTACAAACTTCTTAGGACATCTAAACAGCTGAGAACAAAAGGACTGAACATAAAAGGATTGTACTAACATTTTTAACCATTTTTCCATTCTGGTTCGGGCACCAAACAGGTTTACTACGACCCAAATCAGCAGGAAGTCATTTTAAGAGAGCGACGTCCCATGCCCAGAGGGTGGGGAGGGTGTTTCTCCGCCCCCCTTTTGGTTATTTGAAGGATAACAGAAAACTTTGTTATTTAGGGGAAGAGACTACAAGCTGTTAAATGGTCTTATTAAATGGGTTTTGGAGGTTAGACCCTTCATTTCCTTTTCTGTATACTTCTTTCTCTCCTATGTAGGAGTGCATGGACTTGAGAAAAATGGGACATAGACATAGTATGGGAAGGACTAAGAAGAAGGGACAGATTATTGCATATGCCCTTATTCCTTTGTATATTGATACAAAATTAGTAGTATATTTGGCTAAAGTGGTATTGACCATTGTATATTGTGCAAAATTAAGATTGTATTGGATTACATCGGTATTGATCTTTGTATATTGATACAAAATTAAGATTATAGTTGGCCACAATGGTATTGACCCTTGTATATTGACGTAATATTAAGATTGTATTGGGCTACATAGGCATTAATCTTTGTATATTGATACAAAATTAAGAGTATATTTGGCCACATTTGAATAGATCTTTGTATATTGATACAAAATTAAAGGTAACGCTTCCTAATGGTATTTTACCTAGAGATACTTAAAAATGAAATGTGAAGCTCTAGCCTCTTGATACCAACCGTCTTAAATTGTTTAGGATAGTTAAGAAATACAAACTCCTAGCCATGCAAGCGTGTCACTTTGTTAGCTACTATGACAGTCTATCACAGATATTCTCTAAGCTACTCAGAAATCAAGTTGTTAAGAGATAAGCAACATTTGCTTATCTAAATACAAGAGATGGATAGGGCGTCTTGAAAAACCCCAAGAGATCTGTAGAATATGGCATTCAAAGTTGTTGTCTTAAATTAAGATTTTTTTTTATATCGAGACATATCAGCTCCTGACAGCACCCCCTATTCCACTCCAAGTAGAAGACGAGCATCGAAGAATCTCCAGTGTGAGATGGTTGAATTAGTGGCAAGCCTATCTCTTGGCATGAAAAAACCCCTTGCTTCAACTGCAGACAGACTGCTGTCCAAAAAGGACAAAACTTGGTAGCATGGAAGTCAACAGCCTAGCTCTGCCAAGACAGGGTAGGCAAGTCCTTCATATTCCCTGCTCTACAATCAATGTCTGTCAGAGAAACAAGTCCAAATGGCTGAAGATTGATGCTGTAACATATGGAGAGAATACAGGAACAGTCCAGGCAGCCACTGATATGTCATTTATTAATTTTGGATGATGCAGCCCCTGCACTTCCTACATAATCAGATATATTTATCCCTCTCAGGTCTCTGAGGTGGTTGAAGACTAGATAGCTAGAGTCTCATAGTTAAATTTTGAGTTGTTTAGGAATCAAGAGGGTGTTCTGGATCTAAGATGATGTTTTTAATAGTGATGCAAGTTAGTATGAAAGCTGAGTCAGATATAGAACTTTAAACTCATGGAGATGGTTAGATGGTAGAATGTTAAAGTCAGGGGCCAAATATGTATGAACTGGACATTGGGAATGTATTCTGGGCCATTTAACTCTCATAAATGTGGCATATTTATTTGTTGTTTTGTATAGTATTTATTGTTATAAGAGAATTAACCATTTGTTGGACTGAAAGGGGAAGCTGTTGGGGGGAAGAGGGTGGAAGGGTGGGACAGGATGGGGGAGTAGGGAAGGGATTGTGACTGAGATGTAACTTTAAGAAATAAAAAAATAAAGTATAAAAAAAAGAAAGAAAAGTAGTAAAATATTGAAAAACAAGTCCTACTTCTAATACAGGGACCATTGTACTTCACATTAAAATGATCAGAATAATAAACTCAGGATTTTGACAATCAACAAAAAAATAAACTCAGTGAGTCATTGTGAAAACATGCTTAGTAAAAGACAAGAAATAGAGATGAGAACTAAAAATAACAAATATCATAGATGAAAACAGGAGTTATAACCATGGAGAAGGCAAATATCAGAAAAAAAAAAAAACAGACCAAAGGATAATATAAGCAACACTATAGAGCTGTGGAAATTTAGACAAATGCACAATTTGGCAGAAAAACGAAATTTACCAAAACAAACACTAGAAAATTTTAATTGAGTCAATACTATCAGAGCAAATGAGCTAGTAGTTTAACTCAGCCCTCCAATAAAACTTTGTAAGTCCATATGGTTGTACTAGAAAATCTAATATTCACTGAACAGGCTACTCCTAAGTACTTCAGCCTCCAGAAGGATGGATTCTTACTTTATTGCTAAAGCTAAGACAATATGTAATTTCAAACAATGGCAGTACAAGAAATAGAAAACATAGACCATGCTTAAAAAATCCACATGAGATGCAATTAATTTAATTTTCACAGGAAAAAATATATATGAAAAACATTCAAGGATGTTTTAGTAACAGAAGATAGCCGAGTGTGTTACCACATTGTTTTATTAAAGGGAAGAAAATGATCTCTGCATATTGTAGATCATACAACATTATTTGAAAATTAAAAATTCACAATGAAGCAAGAAAGAACAAGATTGGAATAACAGAAGTTGAGGTTCACTCGCTGCCCTAAACAAGAAAACGTAGGAAGATAATAGGACAGCTACCATTTATGTTCTGAGAGGGAAACAGCAAACTAAGGATGGTGGGAGATGTAGCTGGACCACACAGGAGGAAGATGGGTTCCATGGACATTACGGTGACTCATGTAGCTGAGAAGATAGAAGCAAAGGAATTGGAGGCAGCTGGACATTTAGTGACACAGACTAACAAAGAGGTACAGAAAGAAGCTCCAATAACCCCCAAGAATAGCCAGCACCCTCTGGTGGATACCAAGATACAAGTTCCCATATGGAAAGTCCATGAGGTCAGGGAAAGAAACTACAAAGCATCTCCTTTACCCTGAAATAAAGATGAAAATGGGGAATCCTGAAACAAGGCTGGGAGCAAGACTCAGTTAAGAGTAAAAGCACCCAGACCAGAAACAGATTAAGTAAGGATCTGTGACTATGCAGGTCAGCCCTCAAGGTCCTTCTCAACTCAGATCCCAGAGCTCTGGCTGCTAGGTTATACACTGAAGATTTGTTTTGTGGGAATCTCATCAAAGCAAAGCAAAACAACAAAACACATGTACGCATACAATAAAAAACAAACAAAGAGTAAGGTTAATCAAGGTTGGAACGCTTAGGGGCCCCAGGGTTGAACCTACTACTATTACTCTGTTAAATGGACAGAGTATCAAACTTCCCTCTAAATTTATATCTCTCTCCACATAGATAAGTGCACCCCTCAGACCTCATGAGAGAAGTTTCTTTGTGCAGTGGATCGATCGTAGGTAGTACAGAAACTCACAAAGTGAAGAATAAGTGCCTATGATGTATTCATCTACAACTACTTGAGGCAGAAGATGGAGGAAAAGGAGGAAGTGGGGGAAGGAGAGAGGGATAGAGGAAAGAAAGGAGGGAGGGAGGAAAGAAAAGAGGGAGGGAGGCAAGGAATGAAGGAGGGATAGAAGGGTTAGAGGACAGGAAAAACTACAGCGAAAAGTATCTCCAGACATGACAGGACCACTGAGCTCCTTAGCTCACATCACCTGTGTTTCCTGCACAAGATCAAGTCAGTCAACCTTCTAGCATACAGAGCGAAGAGTTCATTAGCCCAACCCTTCATGGAGGAGCTGTGAATATGGTGTCTGGGGAGTGGGAGAGTCAGTTTTCTTCAAGGTTATGTCTCTGATAGGTCAATAACACTTCAATGGATGGTCTCACACCTATGAATATGTGGACAACACATGATGGGCATTATGAGTTATATTTTTAAAAGGAAAAAAAGTTGGGGTGGATAGGGAGGTGGAGGGAGATCTAAGAGGAGTTAGCGGAGGAGTTGGGGGTTAATATGATCAATACATTGTATGAAATTCTCAAAGACATCATACTTTTTAAAAGTAAGGATAATTGAGAGGAACCTTGTTAGTGTGGTAGGTAGTTTGCCAGACTCATGAAAATAAGGTTAATTGAGAATGCAGAAAGGATAGCCCAGTCAGATTACTCTAGCTGGGGGGTTAAAATGAAGGAAAAGAAGCAAAACAGAATGGCAGGCACCTGCTGCAATTATCATTCACTGTGTTTTCCTAGACAAGTAGAAGCTCAGAAACAAAGACTGAGCACGCTTGTAGTTCTTGTTGAATCTGAAGCAGCCTCAGCAAGAAGAATGGGAACTTCTTGCTCTCCTGATTCACCCAGAGCAAGGCAACCTCAGAAGAATAAGGCAGCCCAGTTCAAGGGGCCTGGTCATTCTCCGGAATTTCTCCAGCAGGACTATGAAAAGGAGGCCTGCCACAGTGCTGCATAATTTATACACAGCTCACTGGACTGACACTGCCAGGCCCCACTCTCAAGGGAAACCTTTTGTTCTCTGCTTGGGGAATGTAGAACCTGGAGAGTCTCAATTGAGCAAGCCAGTGAACAACAGAATAATTAGAGTTAAAGATGGGGATAAATTACCAAGATATTCCTGCCTGCAGCCTCTGGTACTTCACAGGCCTGTGATGGCTCTGTGTTTTCCAAGGCATAGAAAAGACTGCATTACCAGCACTGAAGATATCGCTCAAGGGAAGATACAATGACTGGGGGTGGACCACTAATCACATCAGCAAAGAGACAAGAGGGGCTTCTTTCTGAAGAAATACCACTGTACCAATTGCAGTTAGAGAGCTGTCAGAACTCAGGCTTGTTACTACTGGCTCTGCACTTCATCAGCGCTTGCTGACAGGTTCCTGACAGACCAAAATAATACAAGCACAGGGCAATATTAAGTTGCCTTTTCACTTAGACTTGCTGGCAACAGCTCAAATGTGGCCATGACAACATGAAAGACCTGAATAAATAATCTGAGGTAGTTTTCCCATGCTCTCAGAGAAAGACATCTCTGTCAAAAACAAAAGTTCAAAAGTTGTTACCAAAATATGAGTGAAGTCCTTGGGTTTATGAAGATATGGATTTGCCTCAAAAATTTTGAAAATGATACTAATTTGGGGTGATGTGAAAAGCAGAGGACAGAAAGAAGGGCAGGGTCCCTGCATAAGGCACTGCACACAGTCTGTTTATGTGGGCCACTAAAGCTCACAATAACCCGGAGGCGAGTGTGGCACAACCCCACGTGGCAGAGAAGGATACGAGGCTCAGCAAGGTAGAGCAACTCACTTGAATTCATTTAGGAATGTGTAGGGCAAAAGTTGAGACCTTGTTCTGATCAATTAAAGTCTGCTCTTGAGACCAGACAGACAAATCACTTGGTGAAGGTACTCACAGCCAAACCTGGTGACCCTAAGTTCCAACCCTGGAATCCACAAGGTAAAGGAGAGAACCAATTTTTACAGATTATTCTCTGATCCACATGCATGCCATGGCACATTATTACCCATACACACACACAAAATGTGTAATCAAGTCTACTCTTGTTAACTGCATATTCATTCAGGCTCACCCAGGAAAAGTTATTTATAAGACACTGCAAAAACAAAACAAGACGTGAAAGAAAGAAAAGAATAACTTTGATGTACTGTCTGTTTTTCTTTTGTTTACTTCCTCTATGTCTTCTTTTGTCTGTATTCATATGCACATACTGGGGATTTGTGCATACTGAAGATTGGGCCTAGGCCTTGAATGTCCCTGACAACTGCTTTACTACTGAGCTCACACGGATCCTTTTTTTTTCAAAAGAATGAAGCTTTACTACAAGCCAGGTCACTAATGATGAAGGGAGGTGGGGCCTAACCTGTAGCAAAAACAACAAAACAGCTTTGTACCTCAAGTACACTGTTTCTTAAGACTCCAAATGTCATTTTAAATTTTATCAGCAAAGAAAACACAGCTCTATAAGACTGGAATATTTAAAAGCTTTCTAGTCCATAAATACACTACACCATAAACAAGATGCCACAATATAAAATAAAATGAGCTGTAGATATGCTTTAGAATTAACTTCTGTGCACATTATGATGTATAATAGCTACTGGAATATTTAAACAACTCATAATGTATGTTTTACTTCTTTATGCTAATATACAGAAATTTCAAAACTCCATACAAAGATTGTTTTAAAGCCTTGCATTGAAATACCAAGAAAGCCAACCTGAATTTTGATATAAGGATAATGGTAACATATAGTTATACAAAACTTTTCTGTCTATAAAAAATTCATAAACACTTTTACATGCAAAATATTAAAATGCTAATTCAAATGAACCTCTAAAAAATATCTTTTAGACATATAAAAATAACCCTGTCTAACTATTAAGGGCTTCTTAAACCGTGGTGGGTGTTTATTGAAGCTCCATGACTATGCTGCCCCAACCCTGGCAGGAATTTGAGCTAATGGGAAAAGCACAAATTTTGAAGTTCATCACTTCCAGGTATAAATTCCAACTCAGCCACTGTATAATTCTATGACCCTGAGCAAAGCTCAGCTTGTATCACCCTCTATTTTCTTACATGAAAAATGAAAAATTAATATATGAAATATGTGTTAAATTGTTGGTACTGTGCCTGCATGTAGTGGACCTCAACATCAGCACATTATGTTCTAAAGTACATCCATTTCATATTTAATAATTCAATGAATAGGAGAAACTCCCAAGATCAGAGTGGGTCTGTCTGTCATGTCAGTCAGTTTACCCATAATTTTGGCTAACTCAATCAGGGTCATGGTTGAAATAAAAAATGCATCTCCTTACCTAAGCCTGAAGCTCAATCCCCATAGTGTATGAGCTGAACTGCTCTGTCTAGGCATGGACTATAGGACATAAGATGGAATGTGTTTTGCTAACAGAGTGTAACAGATTCCATTTATCTTCTAACTAGCTGTGCGGTCTTAGGAAAACCATATTTTTTTCTCTTTCTAGGCCTAAGTTTATCTATCAAAGAGAGTTTCGCTCATTTGAAAGTTTATGGATTTTTTTGTTGTTGTAGATTCTTTTTTTTTAAATATGCCACATTTATGAGAGTTAAATGGCCCAGCATACATTCCCAATGTCCAGTTCATACATATTTGGCCCCTGACATTAACATTCTACCATCTAACCATCTCCATGAGTTTAAAGTTCTATATCTGACTCAGCTTTCATACTAACTTGCATCACTATTAAAAACATCTTCTTAGATCCAGAACACCCTCTTGATTCCTAAACAACTCAAAACTTAACTATGAGACTCTAGCTATTTAGTCTTCAACCACCTCAGAGACCTGAGAGGGATAAATATATCTGATTATGTAGGAAGTACAGGGGCTGCATCATCCAAAACTAAGAAATGACATTATCAGTGGCTGCCTAGACAGTTCCTGTTTTCTCTCCATATGTTACAGCATCAATCTTCAGCTTTTTGGTCCTGTTTCTCTGACAGACATTGATTGTAGAGCAGGGATTATGAAGGACTTACCTACCCTGTCTTGGCAGAGCTAGGCTGTCGACCTCCATGCTACCAAGTTTTGTCCTTTTTGGACAGCAGTCTGTCTGCAGTTGAAGCAAGGGGGTTTTTTCATGCCAAGAGATAGGCTTGCCACTAATTCAACCATCTCACACTGGAGATTCTTCGATGCTCGTCTTCTACTTGGAGTAGAATAGGGGGTGCTGTCAGGAACTGATATGTCTCGATATCAAAAAAATCTTAATTTAAGACAACATCTTTGAATGCCATATTCTGCAGATCTCTTGGGGTTTTTGAAGATGCCCTATCTATCTCTTGTATTTAGATACGCAATAGCTGTTTCCATTAAAAGTCTACAACCACAACAACTCAAAATCGCTAAGATCGTTCAGCTCTACACATTGCCCCAGCCAGAACTTCAGTAAAGCCTGGAAGATCAGCTTCTGCCTACAAACTTCTTAGGACATCTAAACAGCTGAGCACAAAAGGACTGAACATAAAAGGATTGTACTAACATTTTTAACCATTTTTCCATTCTGGTTCGGGCACCAAACAGGTTTACTACGACCCAAATCAGCAGGAAGTCATTTTAAGAGAGCGACGTCCCATGCCCAGAGGGTGGGGAGGGTGTTTCTCCGCCTCCCTTCTGGTTACTTGAAGGATAACAGAAAACTTTTTTATTTAGGGGAAGAGACTACAAGCTGTTAAATGGTCTTGTTAAATGCGTTTTGGAGGTTAGACCCAGGGACTTCCTTCTTTTCCTTTTCTGTATACTTCTTTCTCTCCTATGTAGGAGTGCATGAACTTGAGAAAAATGGGACATAGACATAGTATGGGAAGAACCAAGAAGAAGGGACAGATTATTGCATATGCCCTTATACCTTTGTATATTGACACAAAATTAGTAGTATATTTGGCTAAAGTGGTATTGACCATTGTATATTGTGCAAAATTAAGATTGTATTGGACTATATCGGTATTGATCTTTGTATATTGATACAAAATTAAGATTATAGTTGGCCACAATGGTATTGAGCCTTGTATATTGACGTAATATTAAGATTGTATTGGGCGGGGGCGGAGCTAAGATGGCGGCGACCTACACTGACGCATTCTGAACGCGGGGAAAAAAGAGCCATAAAAAACACAGAGTTACTGGGCACTGTGCAAAAACCGGAGGGGCTAGACCCCCCCCCCCCCCCGGGAACGCTCACAGCTCCCAAGGGACTGTTAAAAGTCCCAGGGCAAGGCTCTCCCCATCTCTCACAGACACGGAGGCCACTAAACCGGGGACTCGGGAACTCCCATTTGGAGAGGCGCCTGGTAAGATCGATCCCAACTTACAGCAGACAGAATCAGGGTCCACTTGGCC
>CAJQZJ010032273.1:5787817-5798129 GCA_907164525.1 Lophiomys imhausi | reverse complement strand
ATTGATCTTTGTATATTGATACAAAATTAAGATTATATTTGGCCACATTGGTATTGATCTTTGTATATTGATACAAAATTAAGGGTAATGCTTCTTAAAGGTATTGTTCGTAGTAATACTTAAAAATGAAATGTCAAGTTTTGACCTCTCGCTACCAACTGACATAAACTGTTTAGGATAATTAAGAAATGGAAACTAATAGTCATGAAAACGTGTCATTTTGTTAGTTACTATGACAGTCTATCACAGTTATTTTCTAAGCTACTCAGAAATCAAGTTGCTAAGAGACAAGCAATATTTGCTTATCTAAATATAAGAGATGGATAGGGCATCTTCAAAAACCTCAAGAGATCTGCAGAATATGGCATTCAAAGATGTTTTCTTAACTTAAGATTTTTTTGATATCGAGACATGTCAACTCCTGACAGCACCCCCTATATTACTGCAAGTAGAAGATGAGCATCGAAGAATCTCCAGTGGGAGATGATTGAATTGGTGGTAAGCCATTCTCTTGGCAAGAAAAACCACTTGCTTCAACTGTAGACAGACTTCTGTCCAAAAAGGACAAAACTTGGAAGCAGATAAGTCGACAGCCTAACTCTGCCAAGACAGGGTAGGTAAGTCCTTCATAATTCCTACTCAACAACCAATGTCTGTCAGAGAAATGGGGCTAAATGGCTGAAGATTGATGCTGTAATGTATGGAGAGAAAATGGGAACTGTCCAGGCAGCCACTGGTATGTCATTTCTTAGTTTTGGAAGCTGTAGGCCCTGCACTTCCTATATAATCAGATATATTTATCCCTCTAAGGTCTCTGAGGTGGTTGAAGAATAGATAGCTAGAGTCTCATAGTTAAATTTTGAGTTGTTTAGGAATCAAGAGGGTGTTCTGGATCTAAGAAGATATTTTTAAAATTATGAGGCAAGTTAATATGAAAGCTGAGTTAGATATAGAACTTTAAACTCATGGAGATGGTTAGATAGTAGAATGTTAAAGTCAGGTGCCAAATACATATGGACTGGACACTGGGAATGTATGCTAAGCCATATAACTCTTAGATTCATGGCCTATTTATTTCTGTTGTTTTGTATTGTATTTATAGTTATAAGAAAAAGAACCATTATTTGGAGTGAAAGGGAGAGCTGTTGGGGGGAAAAATAAATACCTTAAACTAAAAAAAAAAAAAGAAAGAAAAAAAGAAAAAAAAATCTGCTTTACATCCCAGTTGGTGACTCATTTAAAGATTTACAGCCAGTACAATGTCTTGTTCTTTAAGAAATGAAGGAAATTAATTAAAATTTTTTAAATAAGAAATAAAAATATAAAAGAAAAGGAAGAGGATATAAAAATGGTCTTAAAGCTAAGATTGCAAAGTTCTATAGGTATCCAGGTCCAGAAATTGGGAAAGACTATGTTAGTTATTCAGAAGAAAGGTACAGCCAAACTTCCCACTAACAGTAAAAACACGGTCAATTCTGTGACCAAGCCATTTAGCACAGGACAAGCCAGCATTATTTCTCTGACCTTGGGACTGAGCAATCAATCAGAGGGGATGAGAACACCACAAGGTCTGCTAACATGAAAGGATGTGCATTTGCACTTACTTTGCTTTCAAGTCCAAGTCCTTAGAAACTATGCAAAGGTCCCTAGGATCATTATCATCAGCACAGCTGGTAAACTATTTCATAGGGAGAACATAAGACATGCCCTTGGAACAACTGAAGAAGTAACCAACTCTACTTACACATGTTGAGGAAGCTTTGCTGAAGAGTCCTGAGCAGGGAAGGACTGCTCACCAGGTGACAGAGTTCTGAGGATATGTTTCCAGAAGTGGGCCCAGTTCTTGCTCTTGGCTTTAGATGGGCCCACCACCAGTACAGACAGATGCTGCTTAGCATGGGCAGAGCGCAGGGCCTGGGTCAGATGGTGATGCTGCTGTTATGGAGACACCCTCTGCTCCTCCTCCCCATTGGTGAAGGCAGCTACTGCAGTACTCACACATGCCTTACAGGAGTTACAGAAATCCATAGATAGTAGGCCCAACAAAAGGTACTCATGCTAGCCTCATTGTTTTTTTTTTTTTAAATCATAATCAACACTCATTACCTAGCTACCTCTGAGAATGAAAATAACAAGGAATGAAATTTTTAAATGACATATTTGTCTGAATACATAACTAAGACTACTATGGAGAAATGAGATGCTTTTCATCTGATACCTAGAATCTGAATGAGATAAAATGTCATGAGCAGTGCTGTTCAGCCTCGCTCCATACAATAAAAAGTTGAACTGAAACTTCAGTTTTTAAAAAGCTCATGTTTTCAACTTGGAAATCAATGTTGGGGTCATACTCTGCTCCCTTGGCCCACTTAGTGGTAAAGACACACAGAACTTTCTATTCCATTCATTAACTCCCAAACACACATTTGTTGGCATGCAGCATGACACTGCAAAAATAAGGCTCTCTCCTTAAATAGTCAGAAGAACAGGGGAGAAAGGACACATGAAAAGAAACACAGGAAGCAATGCAAGATCAAGTATATGTGCAAGTCCATAATCTTAGTCCTCAGGTAACAGAGGCAAGACTATAGCAAGCTCTATGTCAGCTTGGGCTATATGACAAGACATAAAACAAACAAACAAATCAATGTAAGGCTATTTTTCACATGGATAAATACGAATCTTTTTTTTTTTTTTTTTTTTTAGATTTTCAAGACAGGGTTTGTCTGTTTATCCTTGGCTGTCCTGGACTCACTTTGTAGACCAGGTTGGCCTTGAACTCATAGAGATCCACCTGCCTCTGCCTCCCGAGTGCTGGGATTAAAGGAGTGTGCCTCCACGCCTGGCTAAATATGAATCTTTAAAGGATCTTAGAAAGTTAGGATGTTGACTCCCTGGAAATTCTAGGCACATTCATAAGAAAATATCAGAAAAAAATGGGAAGAAACAAAAACATGGCTCTGGTATGCATGCCTAATGCCAGTACTAAACCAGACACAGCTTGCCTACTCTCTGGCTTAAACAAATTTATATCATTCTGAATGGCTTTCTGGAAATTGGTGTCATGATAGAACTGGTTATATGTAACAAAACCACCTGTACCTTCTTACTCTTGTTAAAACTTAAAATAATTTTTATAAACTTCAGTATTCAAAAGCTCATAAATAAAAATCACACACCAAAATTAACAAGACACAAAGTCTTAATCTTGATATCCAACTATATGCAAATACTCAAAGTATGAATCTTGGTAAATCTCATCACCTTCAGATGTCAATTCCTTTGGAATTTGATTCAGGACTGATTGGCCTGTCCCCCTGTGCTGCAACTGCTTTCTGTCATTACCAGTTACTACTAAATGGCCACTCAGTCCCCTGTATTGGATCCCTGAAGCCCACACAACATATTCACCATCTTGGGATTCTTCTGAAAGCTAGGAAATAGATGTTAAATGTTCATGGGATTTCTAGTTATCCCTAGTGTCTTCTTTAACTACTGCCACATATTTAAGTAGCCACTTCATTCCTGTAGAGCAGTCTGATCTACATGTTGAACCAGGGCTCACAACTGAACTCCTATTAATGCATGCTGCCTTCTTCAATGATTCATTTTAAAAGCAAACAAAACCACTAACAAAAAAGAACCAGAATATCTGCTCAAGTGTTAAGAAAAAACACTCAGCTAGAGAGGAGGCTACCTGCTCCATATCTTTCCAATAACCTACAAGAACGAACTTGTAGGGCCTCTTAAATAAGATGCCATATGCCATATGAAAAGATAAAATTGCATTTGCTGTGTGCCACACTCCTCTTACCATTTCCCCTAGGATTACCATGTGGTTTTGTAATTGAGACTACTCTTTAGGCTTATTTATAAACCAGATCTAAGGGAAAAATAAACAGGCCAAAATTCACTCAATTTACCTTATGCATGGTTTTTGTTTCTTTTGAACCTTGCAAAGCAATTTATAACAAACAAATCATTTCATAAATTAAGCAACTGAAGAAACTGAAATGTGAATGGTCAATGGCAGATTTAAAAGATGTCACCACCTATCTTGTGGGTCATGCATTCCTGTGACCCACAGGCATCTATACTGGATGATTTGAAAGGTATGATACCTGTATCTCATGTACATCTGAATTCAATGACAAGGCATTAATCATACCCAGCACAAGTTACTTTAGGCAAAGATTGGTAAGTTGAGAGAATCGTGTTCAATGGACCAAAAATCAAGAACAAAAAGGAATAAAAGATACAAGGGAGAAGTTTGTCTGGGGAACAGAAGGATGTGGGATAATGGAATAAGCAACTTTGGAAGCAAAAAGTTTTTAGTTGAAGTATAGTTTTTTTTTTTTCACTTTTATGAAACCAATGAGTACATTTATATAGTAAGGCAGGGTGAATTCTGGGGGAAGCTGCTGATAGGACTAGAGAACAATAACTTTGTCCAAGGGAAGATGACAGATTCTCTAGGAAGATCTTTCTATGGCAGTGTATGTATGTGTGTGTTTGTGTGTGTTCATGTGTGTGTATGTAATGTAGTGTTGCACATGTGACAGTCAGAAAACATCTTGCAGGAATATATTCTCTTCTTCCACAATATTAGTCCCAGAGATTTAACTCAGGGCACCAGGCATCTTTATTTGCTGGGCCATCATGCTGACCTTCTATGTAGGTGTCTAATAAAAGCAAAACCATCATTTCTCTTGGCTAGGGAAACACATAGCTTGAAGAGAAGGGGCTGGATAACTCAGATGATTTATAGTGTTTTTATTAGTACTTTATTATTCTGGCTCTGAGATTCTATGGTTCATGTCACCTACTGCTAACCGCTTCAGTTTCAACAAAAGAGCAAGTCTGGAGAAAATATTTCTGAGATTCCCTAATTCATAGACAGCACCTAACTTATGGCCTTTAAGTAAGAATCCACATATATTGAAAAGTCCATTAGACAATCTGACTAAGCTGCCAAACCTAGTGAATGACTATGAAGTTCAACTTCCTCACAGGGGTCTGTTGCACAGAGACTGGATCTCCCTCTCAGTCTATGAGGAGAGGAGGTAAGGTCAAAACTCACTATGACACAATGAGATGTAATATGCAACTGGAATATCAGGAAGCACAGATACTCCTGAAGTGAAACAGACAAAAGCGACAAAGATGGGGGCTCTCAAGAGCTGTGAGGGATCTGCAGGAAGAAATAGATTCAGAGTTAAGTATTAAAACTTCATAAGCTAATTGGTATTATAAACTTTAAAAATAGAGACACAGATGTATGGATATCTGAATCATGCTGGGGACAGAGAATGACCTCATTTAGTACAAATAAATCTACCTGTCCTGAGGAGGACTTGAATGCTGTTTGGGATGGTACAAGTGTGAATCTCAATATGTGAATCTTAACTGTGAAGCAAAAGATAATTATCCCTGTGGCAAACTAAATTCATGTTCAATGATCACCCCAGTCAAGTAGAATAAGCCTTATTACACTATAGTATAATTAATAAAAACAGAATTCCTAATATTGAAAAGTTGCAATTTAAACAGTTAGCTGATACATACCAAACATATACACAAGACTTGACTTGGTATCCACTATAATGCATCCCACAAGTTTTATTTTGTTGTTGTTTCTTTGTTTTTGTTTGAGGAGTTGGTTTTGTTGTTGTAGTGTCTGGTTTTTTGTTTGTTTTGTTGGGTATTTTTGTCTAAGGAAAAGGAGATATAAGGACAGACTGTAGTTTTTTGAGAGTATTTATAAATGTTGTCATTTTAAGTATCTGACACCAAAAACCTTTCTAATTCAGAAGCAAAGAAGCACTAATGTTGGTTACTTAAAAAATATAGTACTCTTAAAAGTGTGTTGCAAGATAGTATGAATGTTGAGTCACATATAGACCTTTAAACTCATGGAGTTGGTTAGATAGTAGAATGTTAAAGTCAGGGGCCAAATATGTATAAACTGGACATTGGGAAGGTATACTGGGCCAATTTACTCTCATAAATGTGGCATATTTATATCTATTGTTTTGTATAATACTTACTGTTATAAGAGAAGGAACCATCTGTTGGACTGAAAGGGGAAACTTCTGGGGGGGAAGAGGGTGGAAGGGCGGGTTAGGAAGGGGGAATAGGGAGGGGTTTGTTACTGAGATGTAACTTGAAGAAAAAAAAAATAAAGTATTTAATAAAAAAAAATATAGTGATGTGCCTATACCTTAAAACTGGCTATTTCTGTACAGAGGCGTATAGTTGGACACAGGTACTATGAAAGTGGAAATGTGAAATACATGAGGAGACTTTAAATTGGGAGGGCAATATAGAGAAAGATAACTAACACTAAAGGTGTTTGAAAAGGCATAGTATTATATTATAAGCTTACTTTCAAAATGCACATACACACAGAGAGACAGAGTCAGAAAGAGAGAGAATTTAAATGTAGGTATGACACATGAAATGGTAATACTTCCACCAAAGACAGACTACGTAACAAAATCTTAGAGTCAAGCGTGGAAAACTTTCCTTTGAGTTGTTGCTTTGAGAGATCAAAAGATTCCTAAATAATACAAGTTCATGAACTTGGCTGACTCCCAGAACTTGAAGGAACATATCTGGAACTGACACAGATAGTCCTCCTCTCTGTGGACTATCATAGCAATTCAAGGTGCTCTGAAAACTGCCACAGGAGAGAAGCAATCAATATCCCTCCACAGAAGTAAAGTCTTTGAACCACAACAATGTCCAGTCTGGCTAGATATTTGCAGTTATGCAATAGTGACACTGATATCTGATGGGTAACCAACAGCTGTCTAATTGAACTTAAGTTCCACTGACTAGGAGGAAATTCATGGCTGGTACTATAAATCTAGCTAACTACCTATGGTTAGAGAGGTCACAAATCCTAGAGGAGCGCCTACTGTTGCCATTTTCCTAAACCAATGTTGTTTCCAATAAGATTCTAAATACTTACTTTAATACCCACAGATATTATTCTCATCCCTTATTAAAGAAACTTATTTTGTAACAGATGAAAACTGCTAGAGAGATCCACAACTGGTCAACATGCAGACAGTGATAGTGGAATTCCTAGCCCCAGGTGGTAGATCTACAACACAATTTTTGGACCTAAGGTTCTGGGAAAATCATGAAAGAGAGCCACAGGACGAGAACAGCTGTTGCAAAACAGTGTCTTCTAGACATGACAGGGAAGCACCCATGAAATCTCAATAATATGGTTGCCTAAACAAGACTTACATAATGAAAATTCCAGTTGGCATGCCAATGTAGATGGCGTAATCTCACCGGGCCCCACCCCTAGATTAGGAGCTTTAGGAAATCAATGTCTGTTGAGAGAGAGCTAATCAGTTTTCTCCCAGGATACGCTCCCTGATAGCTCATACAATCTTACGTGGTCAGTCTTAAACACATGTACATACCAGTACCACTAAATGAACTCATATATGCATATATGGTTATTCATATGCACACACACATATATACTTGCATATGCATGTGTAACAATAATAATCAAATAAGACTAGGTCATAAATTTGAGAGGGAGGCAGTGGAACACAGAAGCGTTAGAGAGGAAAAGGATGAAAATGATGTAAGTACAGTTCTCAATTATGAGAGTCTCAAAAGTAAATAAATAAAATACAAAATTGTATCTGATATGCCTCAACCTTAAAACTAGTTCTTGCTGCAGTGTGAGTGAAACACTTTTGGTTGTGTAATGAAATAAATGAGAAAGTTAATAATAAGGTCCCAAGAGCAACTGTCTCCCATGGCAAAGGTGTGTTGGATACTGAGTAGGAAAGGGTGGCCCTAGAGCCCCAGCCTGGCCACTTGTTATCTGACTGGACATGGGCGATTCTTAGCCTTTCCAATTTCTAGAATCTAAAGTAGGGACAATGACCCTGAACTTAACACCATGTTGTAAAGAATAAAAATACTATTGTACAGGACTACCCAGCATAGCCACTGCTCCAGACTGGTTCTCACAAAATGAAAACTATTATTATTATTAATAGTCACAGCTCTTCCTTTTAATTTGCCACATTTAAAAACTCATGTGAACCTACAAGCATAGCTACTAGAGACCTCTCAAAAAATCCACACAACAAGCCTTATGGAAAATCTCCACATCCAATGATTATTTCTAGGAACGAGTATTTCTTTCTAGGGCAGAGAGTAAGTAAAAAGGCCGGATTTTCCCTTCTGACATTACTCACACCATTGCTATTCCTGGGAAACAGGGTTAGTTCTCTCTGTGTTTATGCTCCTCTAGTATGACAAGAGATTTGAATTATTCATATTTTAGTAATATTTATGTTAAAATGACAAAACAGGACATTTTGATGAAAATGCATACCCCAAAATAGTCACTGAGAGGAATCAGGGTCATTCACATGTTCATCCAAATGTCCTCTTCTGGAGCACCCCTGAACAAGTGGCAGCATCAGTCAGTGTATATTCATTCCCTAACTTTTTCCCAAAGTGCTTTCCAGATCTATTGGCATGACATGTCAGTGAGTACAGAATATATACATTCATTGATTTGCTGCTGTGCATACTTAAATTTTTCCACAATAAAAAATAAAAATAATAAAGTAGATTTGATGACACAGAGGCGACTAAATGTTGGCCTCAGCTTGAGTCTACCTGAAAACTTCTTGTGTGCTGATCACAAAAGGGAGAGAAGGAAAGAAATGGGTATCTACCGCCTGAACTCTGGGTGAGCAGACCCAGTACTTAACATGTGGGTGCAATACATGCACACATGTGTAGAAACTGGGGATCGATACGAAGCTCTAAGAACGATACTGCTCAGGGTGGGACTGTTGATGGCACTAACATCTAAGTAGAGTGTACAGGAAAAATGTGCACTGTCCAGTGAACTTGAACAGAGGAAGGTGAAGAGAACAACCTTGACGATCAAACGAAGGGGCTGTGTAGGCTGTGAGCCCAGCACCCCATTAAGCACTTTTCCATAGCTGATTTTTGCCTCACAACAACATAGGTAATGGGAAATAATTTGATAAACTAAGTAACTGAGTAAGAGTTGTACAGCCAAAATTACTCACTAACATTAGCAACAGCAATTTCTCTGCCAGACTCTCTTTAAGAAACACAAGTCACCACAATGGGCACAGAATATGGGGCAGTGGTGTTGGTGGAACTTGATATCAGCAAAGTCCATGGTGGTGTAGCTCAGTGGTGGTGGGGGGGGGGAGGCAGGCTCATGCTACATGTCGAGGGCTTGGGAAGGGAGGAGTGAAGTTAGGTCAAAAATACCTTTTGTTGCAGTACTTGTAAACCTAAGTCATCACATCTGGAATAACAGGGTTCTATACCACTGAGTGCTTTCATCAATCTTTAAATACTTCACTAGGAAAAAAGAAGAAGAAAAAAAGAGGAGGAGGATGATCAATGATTACATGCCTGTGTTAAATAAATACAGAAAAGGTCTGACCTGAAGGTGACTGCCCAGCAATCTGCATCTCACTGTGACTGAGTGTGGCTGATGCGAAACAGTGTTAGCTGTGTACCTGGCAAAGATCCCAACTTCAAAGACTGCTTGGTCTGGGGTAGGCAGCCATCAGGGGAAAGCAGGTTTATCCCTGGCACACATTTTCCCTTCTACTTGTGTGTCTAGGGATAGTACTGTGTCTGCTCACCCAGAGTTCAGGCGGTAGATACCCATTTCTTTCCTTCTCTCCCTTTTGTGATCAGCTCACAAGAAGTTTTCAGGTAGACTGAAGCTGAGGCCAACATTTAGTGGCCTCTGTGTCATCAGATCTACTTTATTATTTTTATTTTTTATTGTGGAAAAATTTTAGTATGCACAGCAGCAAGTAGGGACATGACAGACATCCTCACCCAGAGCGCAAATTAAAAACACAAGATACCTGAAACAACAAAGCAGCAAAGCCTTTATACCTGTCCTTTTCTCAAGAGCTGAAGGGACGGTACACTATTAGGATGAACCCATGATGGAAGTGGCACAAAACTGGGAATAGAAGATGAGGACCGTGAGCCTCAAGAATGACATCCTGCTTCATTCTTCAGAGACAAAAGGCAACAGATGACGGTCAGCTCTAATTAGGGATGAGTCTGAAAGAACGTCTATGAGCAGAGAATGAACAACTCACACTTGTAAACCCTGACTTTCTGCTGGGTTTCTCCAGGCCACTCTCCAGGGATGGTGTCCTTAGGCAGTAGAACAAAGATCACCACTGAGGAATTGAATTTAGTCTTTTATTTATATATATATATATATATATATATATATATATATATATATATATAT
>CAJQZJ010032273.1:5748324-5787807 GCA_907164525.1 Lophiomys imhausi | reverse complement strand
ATATATATATATATATATATATATATATATATATATATATATATATAGTGCTGGGACTGAAGGAATATCTCAAGAGGAGGACTCAAGTTGAAACTTGAAGATAAATAAAGATAAAAGCATGAGACAGGAGGATACGCAGTTCAGCTAGAACTATAGGAATGTGGAATGACTGAGGATTGGTGAAGGCTATGTGGTGAAAAGTAGCAGGGACAGTATAAGCAAGACCATAGGAGAGAAGATGCCAGATGCCAAGATGCTGCTATGTTCAAATTCCAGCTGAGCTTCCAATGACCTGCATGGAATGAGAGAGTTGAGTAAGTAGGAACAGCCTGAATGCCACCTGTGGGTAGGAGGCAAAAGACCAGGTGTCATAGATGACGAGCTTGAGGATCTACATTAGAGCCCAAAAGGAGAGTGGTCACTAAAACCTAGAGGTGGCACAGGTTTGCCTGAGCACAAGCCGAGTAGAAGGCACAGGGTATGGCTAGGCTAGTGAAGGAGATGGTGCCCAAGGTGGCTCAAAACTCTCTTGGCTTTGAGATGTTACAGCAGAAACATCAGCAAGGCTGGTGAGTGCCTAGATAGGGTATGTGGGCTGCTGGTAATGGAGGCTCCAGGGCAGGGTTAGCATGGGAATAGATCAAACGGGGCTCTTACACATCCTTTCATCACTCAATGTGGCACATTACATTTTATTGAGTCAGCAACAGCTTCATCACCTGGAGCTACTTAACCTCATCTTACTGCCCTCATCTATAAAACAGGAGACATAAAGTCCCTGTACCACACAGGGCTGCTGTGAGAATATCACGTGTCATCTCTGAAGCACACAGGGCCGTGCTTGACTATGAAACTCAGTGCCTATCAGCTACTCAACGTTCACTGTGTATGTCCTGCAGTGTCTGTGTACCTCCAAAACCCTTGTGTTGTAACCTAATCCTTATATCTATTATTTTGCAGGTGGGGCTCTATGGGAAATGATGAGATACTCAGTGATGAGATCCTTAAAAAGGTGACTCCAGAGCTCAAGCAGTTGCCCCATTTGTAAGGACTTGTAAAAAGGCAGTATCCACAGGCAAAGAAGCAATACTAGGACACAGAATTGGCCAGTATGTATATCTCGATAGTCCAGCCTCCAGACCTGGGAGGAACACATCTGTCCTGTTTATGATTCACTTCTCTCTATGGCATTCTGTTACATCAACCTGAGTAAGTTTAGACAACTGAGAATGCCCTCCTCAATTTCACAAGGCCCCTCCACTCCTCTGTCTTGTCTCCTATCTAGTTGGTGTTAAATGTGTCCTACCTATGTGGACATGTAAGGTTGCGACTCCTAATACACACTGGGAGAAAGGAACAAATACAAAGGCAACATAAACCACACAATGTCTGTCCTTCCCCAGCCCTGATTCAGACAATGGTCTGGCCATGGGTCTCCTTCTCTAATTATCTCCATAGAGTCAGTCACTCACCACATACTTACTAAATACCTTGTAGGTCCTGGGAACTAGGGAGAAGAAAGATATGTGCCTGCTTTAATGGAACTTCTAACACAGGTCCTGTGAATAATTATACAATAGTTCCCTTAATTACAAAAGGTGTATGGAGAATACACCATACTACAGATTAGAATCCTTAGGTAGATGTCACCCTTTTCAGCCCATGTATTACTACTGGATCAATATATAGGCTACTGTATTTTTGAAGACAAACAAATAAAGAATCAAAGAAGATATCTAAAGAAGGCACAGCTAACAAATGTTGGATCATGAATTCATGCATCTTGTCATCAATAAAGACATTTCAAGCAGGAATGGTTAACCTGACTTAGGGTATCATCCATAAAGTGTTCTCCTAATAGCATGTTATGTCTCTCAAATCATGAAAGTAAAAAGGGTATCTAGACACTAACAGGCACAAAGGTAACATATCCTCCTGGGCTGGCTTAAGTAATGGGCAAACAATGAGAAGTGGGTTTCCAACAGAGATTTTCCTAGGCTTGAAGTGTGGACAGTGACACATATGGAAGCAAATAGAGTTGAGGGGAGGGGAGAACAGAAAACAGACTGCATCCCTGCCCTGCCAAGAAATGTACTAAAGCATACACAGGTGAAGGTGATGAGATTTCACCAGGGAGCCTCAAGCCATATAGCTAACCCTGTGAACCACTGGAGCTGCCTCCAGAAGAACTCCCCTTGGTATTCCCTGAAAAGGCTTGGCTTACTGGGACCAGTGCAGCAACTAGGGCAGACAATATGTGAGCAGCTTGGGCCCAAACTCTGCTCCAGAGATATATAGGCCTGAAAGATATCAGTGCTGAGTGATCACAAGCCCACCATGATCAGAAATGCCATGGGAAATGTAAACACTACTCCATGATATTTGGCCTTTGCCAATATCCTTATGGGGAGATTTCACCTCCCAGGGAACATTTGGCAACATCCAAAGCCATTTTTTTTAGGTTTTGTTTTGTTTTCTTACTGGAACTGGAGGATGGGCAGCAGGAAATGGTACTCAGCATCTTTCAATGCACAGCAGAACAGCAACCAAGACTATCTGGTCCCAAATGTCAATAATCCCAGTTCAAACATCGAAAATGCTTATTGATTTCCCTGACTCTTCCCCTTCTCTTGCTGAGCTCCACGGATACACAGTGAACTGGAAAAGTCATTTTTCACAAGGTACTCCCAACCTAGTAGGAAAGAGAACCCCATAATGAAACAATTACCACTCGATGAGACTAGATTGCAGTCCTGGTGACAGGCTTTGAAGTGAGAGAACCCTAGGTTCAAAAGTATTCTTTGCCTGAACTGCTTCTGGACCGGATAGAGAATGACAACACTGACCCTGTCCACTTCCTATGGCAGTGACTGCTGCCAGTCCACTGTGGCCACTGCTGCCACTATCAGCTCCACCGAGCTGAGGTCAAAAAAGGGAGGGAGGCTACAGGGACAGGGAAGCAGGTATGTTTATGACTCTTACAGTATTATGCCTCTAAGGAGGGAGCATAATCTCACTGCTCATAATGCTTTGACACCAAATTGTAAGGGGTTTGCTCACAGAAATTATCTATCTCTCAAGACACCAACTGGGCATCTTATAACAAGTGTAAATTCCTATATACAGGTGAGGAAGAGCCCACAGGTTAAGTGTGCAATCCTTTGAGACTAATACCATTCAGATGTCAACAGAAACTGTTGGTGCTCCAATACTTGTGAATGAGCAACTAGAAATCAGTTTCCAAAATGTTCTTCCAAGTTCTTATAATGTACAACTGTGTCTCACAGAACTCAGCAAAACACTTTATATTTAACTGAATATTTTAAAGGCTACAAATGAAGAACCTCATGGAAAGGGATATCAATGAAGGTTCATAAGAAAGCCACAGACGAGATCGGGCGCGTTCAGGGTGGTATGGCCGTAGACTGCCCTGCACTTCCTATATAAGCAGATATATTTATCCCTCTCAGGTCTCTGAGGTGGTTGAAGAATAGACAGCTAGAGTCTCATAGTTAAATTTTGAGTTGTTTAGGAATCAAGAGGGTGTTATATATCTAAGAAGATACTCTTAAAAGTGTTTTGCAAGTTAATATGAATGTTGAGTCAGATATAGACCTTTAAACTCATGGAGATGGTTAGATAGTAGAATGTTAAAGTCAGGAGCCAAATATGTATAAACTGGACATTGGGAAGGTATACTGGGCCATTTAACTCTCATAAATGTGGCATATTTATATCTGTTGTTTTGTATAATACTTACTGTTATAAGAGAAGGAACCATCTGTTGGACTGAAAAGGGAAACTTCTGGGGGGAAGAGGGTGGAAGGGCGGGATAGGGAGGGGTTTGTGACTGAGATGTAACTTGAAGAAAAAAAAATAAAGTATTTATAAAAAAAAAAAAAAAAAAGAAAGCCACAGAGCATCCCTACCCTCTCCCAGTATACTTCATTCAGCTATGAAACATTCACCACCCTGGAAGCTTATCCAATTCCATAGTCTAATAGAGATTTTCTGGAGGAAGGCCTCCTCATGTAGCATGATAAATACAATCTCTACTGCTTCTACACTTCCAGAAAGATGGAGGGAAGGGGTTACAGTTAAAAGTTCCAAGATCTAACCATGGCTTGGACTTTCTGGAGAGTAGCCCCCACTCTAAATGACCCAGAAGGCCACCCTGTGTTGCCTCAGTAAAATAAGCAGTACTCCTATCACCCAGGGCATCCCAAGTGATTAAGGAGTTCTATGTCACAAAACAGGAGCAATTATCAAATATTAGAATGAAGGATGATATAAGCATTTTCAGCACTCAGGAAAGACAAAAGTTTTAGGATGTCCAGGCCAGGAGACAAGGACAGAGACCAAGCATGTAGTTCCTAGTAAGCTGCAGCCCCTAGGAGAAGCTATGTCTCTTTTTCATCCATTCCCTATCTTGCTGCCTGAAGGAAACTATGCTGAAAGCACAGCTGGGACCATGCAGACGAAGGTATCACACCAATTATAGCACACCTGACCATCCTCCATATTCATAGTTCCATATTGCAGATCTAACTAACCTCAGTGGAAAATATTTGAAAAAAAAATCCTTCTGTGTACTTCTTTCTCATAATTAATTATTACCTATAAAATTATAGGAATGGTTCATGTTTTTATGTATGTATTACTTGGTATTATATATAATAGACACATGTTTAAAATATAGGGCGTGTGAGTTTCTATACAAATACTGTGATACTTTATATAAGGACTTGAGGGTCTTTGTTTCTGGAATCTGAGTTTGATCATGAAACCAATCTCCTGCAGGCGTATACGGAAACCTACATAGCACACAGACCACGGAGGTTCCTAGATGCTTGAGTGGACACTGTTTACTGCCAAACTATCAGAAAAAGGGACACACAATCATTTTTATGTCAATGCTATCATGATAATACAAGCCTACTTATATAAAAATGAAGAGGTCAAAGGCAAAAATCAAGTACATAAAAGCCACCACTGCAAGAACAAATATAAGGAAAAGGATAGAGATGAGAAAGATTGAGGAGATACACCCCCAATGGTCCTTTATTCCAGGGCAGTGGCAGGGAATGAAAGTGGAGACTCGGAGAGCAGTTAGGCCACAGTGGAGCATGCATGTCATAGGCCTCCTTCCTACAGGATGTCACAGGACTCGTTTCCTACAGGATACAGAATGCTACTGAGAAATATCAGATTCACATAACAGGGGGGAGATACTGAAACCCAACCTTTTTAATTATTAAACACTTATTTATTAATAACTATATTCACTTATAATATAAACACTTACTTAACTGCTAACCCTACGAATGACTACAACCCCTATTACCTAACCACTAAACCTATTGATAACTATTACAACTATTTTCATAATCTTTTAGAAGGATACAGTCTCTGGGGCAGGTCCTCAGTCGCCAGGAACACAGTGTCTATGGTAGACCCTTTAATGCACTTAGCAGTCTTCTGTCTCAGATGTAGATCTGTCAGGGAAAATTGGCTGTGGCGGTTTCACCTTAAATAAGGCTTGAGGCTTTCTTCTCTCTGGGAGACCTCAGCTGTCTGTAGGCCAACTTATTTCCTTTGTATCAGCAACTCTGCCACTATGCCTCAGTCTTTAAAGCTGGCCACAGTTTCCTTCAGGCCACGGTTTGGACAGGTCAAACCCCTCTAGACAAAAGCTGAGCCACAGGGTTTAGTCCTTGGACTTTTGCTGCCTTACTGAGGCTTTCTCTGCTCACCAGTTTCTTTCTGCCTCAGGGAGATCTAGCCATCAGTCCACCAGCACTTTATCAGAGGATACAAACTACTAGTTGTCCTTTCTAGCATGAGGACTCGCATCGGAGCTCTCTAGCATGTAGTTCCCCCAGGCTCATCCACTTGTCCTTAAATAGGATCTCTCCTTGTTCCACCTGGCTTCAGCCTAATCTGGGCTTTGCCCACTTAGCAGCTGAAAACAATGCCAGGCCATAAACCTTGTTTTTAGTCCATAGAGTCTCTCCTTGTTTCACCTGGCTTCCTCCTTGTTTAGTCTATAGAGACTCCCCTTGTTTCACCTGACTTCATCCTTGTGTTTAGTCCATAAGCTGATAAGCTAATTGCCCATAGCCAAGTTGATCTTCATGCCCTGGATTAAGAGACTGTATCAGAAACCCCTAGATATTTATTAATTCTAATTTATATTAGTCTATCTTCCCTTTCAAGGTACAGGACTGATATTCAAGTTGGTAACACATCAGTGAACAGTGACATTTCAATTCATGGAAGTGCATGGCAATTTCTTATACTCTGATAGCTCTGTGTACACAATCAACTACATTCTGCCAGCCTCCAGTAATAAATGGAAGAGGTCTACTGATGTTTACTGTGGGCAAAATAAACAAGATAAAAACAACCAATCAATTCATCTATTTATCCATCATCTACCCAACCACCCACATACTAGAGAAGAAGGTCAGTTGGGTAAAATTTCAAAATAATAATAAAGATTAAGAAGATAATGGGCCCTTGTCAGAAGTACTTTTCCATGTAGACTTGGTCCATTTCCTGAAAGAGCCCGTGTCTGGCCTAGCAATAAATTTATATGCAGAGTCCACAAACAGATCTGACACCTGCAGAAGCCATGTCTCCCTAAGTGCATAAAACGTCTCGCTGCTCTTGGATTCTGTACCAAAAAGACATGAAATGAATCTAAAGCCAGCATATGGGGTAGTTTCCAACAAAGTATGTCACGGAGAACATTTGGATACAGCTTTCCAGGCCCCGGAGCAATACTTTGTTTTGAATAGAAGTGGGTGTGGACAGTGTTGTAAGAATTGACAGTAGCTCCAGTTAGTTATCATAGGGCAGAAAATCCCCAGGAATTATTTTCTCTCCAATTATGGTGCATTCTTTGCCAGATAATTCCTGCCTTTTTTTTTTTCTAAAATAGGACTAGAAAATTAGCTCTTTACATGAAAAACTGAAGATACTAGACCCAGCCACTTACAGCCTGGGCTTACTCCCTATTGCTTCTTAAGGAATGAGAAGGAGGCAGGAAATGGTATTTTGATTTGGGAGCCATTTAGTCAGTGGAGAGAAAATCTCCCTTCAGCTCTGAAACAAGATCATGCAGCTTTAAAATTTACTGGAAACAGTTCAGGCAATGTTTCTGGATGAAAACCAAAGAAAGAACTATGGGCTGCATTGAGAAGGCAATACAACAACAAAAATCTTACAACCCTGTATCTCCCAAGCTGTATGGATTCAACCAGGGTGCTGAGGTCCAGCAAGCTGATGCTGGCTTACTTTACTCATTAGCTCAATCAGAAATGTCCATGTTTGCTTTTATGCACACCTGTGTATGCATGGGTATTAATGTATGTGGGCTGAAAATAACCCTGAAGGAGAACTAGAAGAAAATGAGAAACATAGAGGGCAGCTGGGGAGAGGGTGGGGAGCAGAAGGGGCATGGAGCAAGCTGCTGACAAATGACTTCAGCCCTAGAAAAGCAAATTCCATATTCCCTGCTATTTGCATTTTGAGGGCTATATTTTCAGGCCTGTTTTGATCAATTTCCTAGAATATGTTTTCATTTTAAAAAAATAGCACCAAATGAATTGGATTGGCAAGAGAAACAGAAACTTATCCAAGGAAAATCAATCAAGCTGGTAAACTAGTAAAATATAAAACAATACTCCACTTCTTTGAAGATTTCAGTAATCACATGAACTTTGTATCTCTATGTGTGTGTGTGTGTGTGTGTGTGTGTGTGTATTTTTTTTAACTAGTAAGTTGATAATCTGGAACAAAAACAAAACACTAAAATAATTATCATTACTTTAACCAAGGCCTCCAAGGGAATGACTTCTCAGAAAGTGTACCCAGGTCACTTGGTCCTGTCACTTCACCCTAACTTTTCACATTCAGTGGGGCAGGGATCTGACTGAGCCATACTTCTGAACTTCATTTGTTTTCACACAAATGAAGATGCTCTGCACCTCGGGCATCAGTCCCTCTTTGGCCTCTGACTCCCCAGGCTTGCCCAGCACTCCCAACCCAGACAGCACTAACCCCAGCAGAGATAAGGACTGAAACAGCAGTTGGAACATCGCCTTTTCACACTAATAAGTATGGCTAAGATGTTCACTAGGCTCTGTAGGACAGTACAGACCCAGCGGAGAGGGACCCTCACCTCACCTTTCTGATTTAAGAACCTTGTAAAGCTGCCATGTGCTCTACTGAGGACTCACTCATCCCAACAGCCACCACCATGAATGCCAGAGGTGAGCCAAGCAATACTCAACCCAGCTGTATGACCATGGGATAAGCAGCCTAAAGTTAAAGTCCATGCCAGTAAGACTTTCTGTATAGTGTCCCACATGTCACTAGCACCCAAGGTATGTTCAAATTATTTTGAGAATACTGCATAAACTTTAAAGATTTAAAACAATTAGCAGCAAATGAACCTTCAGTACACCTTTCTCATATCGGAGTACCCATAAGGAATGCTATGCACACTGGAATTTTGTTATTATCTGTACTAAGGTGTGCTTTCATTTGGAAGTAGGACACATGGCCATTCAGCAATGGGAATCTTGAGACCATAAGCCCTAGACTTGAACTCTAGTTCTATCAACTACTATCTGAGTTACCTTGGGAAAACTGTTTAATCATTATGACCCTTAGTCCCCCTATCTATAAGGAATGGTGTGTGTGTGTGAGAGAGAGAGAGAGAGAGAGAATGCCCATATGCATGTGGAGGGATTTGTGGGTGCGGAAGCCATAAATTGATATTAGAAGTCTGAATCTGTTGCACTCCACACTATTTTCTGAGACAGGATCTCTCACTGACCCTAAAGATCACTGATTTAGATAGGCTGGCTGGCCAGAGAGCTCCAAAGACCCTGCGGTACACACCCCTACTCCCCACCCTGTGCACTGTCATGCCCAGCCCAAAGGACATGAACTCAGATCCTCATGCTTGCCGAGCAAGCACTTTACTGACTGCACCATCTCCCAAGCCCCATTGTAAAGATTTTCAATAATACAATCTTAAATATAATAATGACTAAATGTGTGTTCCTTATCATCATAATAGTGTTGTGAGAAATTATTATACCTGAGAAACATTATACAGTTTCTCTAGAATCACCTCTCAACAGATGGACACATAACTGAGGCAGCAGTTACCACTGAGTCCAATTACACTTGGCGAGTGTGACCATGCACACACTTAGCAAACATCAATAGTTGACTGCTGTTTCTCACTGAGCAGAGACTGAATTCCCTATCATCTCCTCCATTGTGCAGCAGACAACAGTTCACATCTCACAAGATTTGACTAATTTACCTGCTGTCCCCTATCCAGAACAGGATCCAAAGGCCCTGAGGTTAAGTAACTTTCCAAGGGTCTCATACACCAAGTAACCACTCAAGCTGGAGGACAGAAACAGCCTCCCTCTCATACACTGTCACTTCCACCACCCACTCCGCCTCTCAGAACAGCCCACACATCCTAGCATCCTAGTGAAGTGATGGAAGGTTCTCTTTCTCCTTGTTTCCCTCCTTGTTAGCCTTGTTTCCTTCCTTGAAGTGCAAAGAGGGGCTGATCCACTTAGCAAATTGCTTGTAATCAGATTCTGACAGGCATCCTCCTGTGACAGGTAAGGGGAGGGAACAACGAAGTGTCTCAAATGCTTTAATGGAAGATGTAGAAGTTTACACATTTCTGCCCTAGTCTTGCTCTTGGGAGCTCAAGCAAAGGAAATTCTCCCAGGGCAGTGAAGCTACATCCAGAGCTTAGCTAGAGTAAGGTGAATTGTGCCAGCTGAGGAAGGGAACTGAGGAAAATGGCTCGCCCGCCCCGCAGCCATCTCCTGTCTCATGAGTCATACATAGGCTGCACCTCTGCTACGGGTGCCAGAGGCAGATTCTCCGCTGCCCACAGGCATCTGCCTCAGTCAGCTGGGAAGAATCACACAGTGCACTCAATGGTGTCAGCTGAATGTCTTTTGGGGAGGGCAGTGCTAGTACCCAGCTGCTGTGAGTAGACAGGGAGGCGCCTTCTCACCTGCCCTGGGTACCCTCTATGGACTTGACTCACCAGCTGTCCCTGTGGCTACAGACGTTCCTTGCCTGACTCAGAATATTAAATGTACCCTTCCTCCAAATGAAGAACTTAAAAACAACAACAACTTTGTTTATTGATATCTGGCAAGGAGAAGATGGCAGGCTTAAAAAAAAAAAAGAACAACTTAGTTGTATTGCAGGTGGTACCATCTGTTGCAAGGGTTTTGTCTCTCTCAGTTACATGTCTGGCATTAAGTGAAGCTTTGAAAATAAATAATAATCAGACAAATAATCACCAAGCCAGTATACACACTGCTCAGCCTTGCTAAGAGAGCTGCCGTAATCATGGTCCCTTTCTCAGGGTTAAACCTCGACTTTTTGAATACCTACAGCCATCTCCATCCACCTTTTCAACAAGTAGTCACCAGAATCATTCATGTATCCATTCACTTATTTGTTTACTTTGTATGTGCACATGTAGTATGTTTGTGAATGCCTGTGCATGAAAGCGCACATGTGCATGTGTACACACAGAGACAAGAGGCCATTGTCTAATGTCTCCCTCAATAATTTTCCATCTTATCTTTTGGAGACAGGATCTATCCTTGAATCTGAAACTCAGAGATTTGGAGAGGCCAGCTGGGCAGCAAGCTCAAAAAATCCTCCTGCCTCTGTCTCCTTAGTGCCAGGATTGTAGGTGCCTACCACCATACCTGGCCTTTTACATGGGTATTAGAATCTGAATTCAGGCCCTGGTGCTGTGTATTTTATAAATGACATTTCCCTGCCTCCAACTAAAGTTTTATCTATATTCTAGATATTGGACAGAAAGTATGAAGGCCATTGACTTCAGTAAGCCTAAACAATATTTGAAGGATTAAGACTAAAAAAAAAAAAAAAGCTCAAAAAACAAAAAATTCAGCAGTGTGTTTCTGGAGAGGAGTAAACATCATAAGAACAGGAACATGTTGATGTATAGGTGATCATGTGAGGCAGAGGCTCAGGGGAGCCCTCTCTAAAAAACCTTCTGAGGTAAGACTGGCTAGAAGAAAATTATGAATGCATTTACAATTTCCTAATATTGTGGGGATAATGCTATTAGTTCAGACATCAGTCCACAACTTCTTTCTAAGTCTCCTAACTGCCCCACTCCCACACCCATCTTTTCCTCCCCTGGTTCTGGATACTCTCATGGCAAGATCTCCAGGCCACGTGCTGCAATTCCTATTCTCCCTCACCCATCTCTCATAGGGAAGGGAAGGAATATGACCCTGGCCACCCGTCTTGAGTTATTAGGGACAGAAATAAAAATTCCTGGGACTTAGAACAGCTGAGTTAGGGAAAGATACTCAGGAATGCTGGGCATAGGGAGTGTCATGGTAAAACCCTCTGCAAATAATACAGTAGAGGTCTAAGGGTAACCCAAGAAAGAATAAACTGATTGCAGAAAAAAAAAAGTACTGCCCATATTTCCACAGAAAAGTTCAGAACCAGTTTCAAATTTAAAAATTATAAACTTTTAAATTATTATTCCTTGGCAGTGTGTAAAATAAGCATACCAACTCTCAATTTCATTATTTTGCTCCAAAGTCATGTTATAAGAATAAGACAGATATATTTTGAAAAAAATAAAAAGAACTAGAAGAAAAAACTCCAATTAAAAATTATGTTCTAGTTGATCAATGGAATCGAATTGAAGACCCAGAAATAAACCCACACACCTACAGTCACTTAATTTTTGGCACAGAAGCCAAAACCATACAGTGGGAAAAGGACAGCATCTTCAACAAATAGTGCTGATCTAACTGGATGTCAACATGTAAAAGAATGCAAATTGACCCATACTTATCACCTTGCACAAAACGTAAGTCCAAGTGGATCAAAGACCTTAACATAAAGCCTGACACACTAAATCTAATAGAAGAGAAAGTGGGGAAACCCTTGAACTCATCGGAACAGGTGACAACTTCCTGAACAGAACACCAATAGTTCAGCCTCTAAGACCAACAATCAATAAATGGGACCTCAAGAAATTGAAAAGCTTCTGTAAGGCAAAGAAACTGTCATTCGAACAAAATGGCAACCTACAGACTGGGAAAAGATCCTTACTAATCCCACATCCGACAGAGGGCTAATATCCATAATTTATATAGAACTCAAGAAATCAAACACCAAGAAACCAAACAATCCAATCAAAAAATGAGGAACAGAGCTAAACAGAGAATTCACAAAGGAGGAATCTCTAATGGCCAAGAGACCCTTGAAGAAATGCTCAACATCCTTAAACATCAGAGAAATGCAACTCAAGACTCTAAGATTCCATCTCACACCTGTCATAATGGCTAAGATCAAAAACTCAAATGCCAGCACATGCTGGCAAGGCTGCGGAGAAAGGGGAACACTCCTCCATTACTGGTGGGAGTGCAAACTTGTACAACCACTATGGAAATCAGTATGGTGATATCTTAGAAAACTTGGAATAGCTCTACCTGAAGACCCAGCCATACCACTTCTGGGTATACATCCAAATGATTCCTCACCAAAACACAAGGATACCGCCTCATCTATGTTCATAGCAGCTTTATTTGTAATAGCTAGAAACTGGAAACAACCCAGATGTCCCTCAGCCAAAGAATGAATGAATAAAAAAAAACTGTAGTACATTTACACAATGGAATACTACTCAGCCATCAGAAACAATGAAATAATGCAATTTGCAGCCAAATGGATGGAACTAGAAAAGCTCATCCTGAGTGAGCTAACCCAGACTCAGAAAGATGCACATGGCATCTAATTCACTTATAATTGGATTTTAGGCATGTAGTACAGGATTAACTATCCTACAACCAACAGACCAAAAGGAACATGAACATAGACCTTGTTACCTGTTAGTGAGACACTTTGCCCTGATGGAGTTGCCATATAGCCCCCCAGTGCAAGAGGAACCTTTAACATCCATGACTGTTGAACTGAGGGGAGCTGATATGTAGGGGCAACCCACTCTGGAGGAGTAAGTTAGGTGAGAGAGGGGAAAGAGAGTGGGAGGGTGGGACCAGGAGGGGCAGACAGAAGGGACTGTGATGGAGATGTAACTTGAAGTAATAAATACACAAACAAACAAACAAACAAACAAAGAGGGAGTACCAAAGGATATTCTTCACTTTTCTTATTTGCTCTTAATTTTTAAATATTGCCTCAATGTGGTACATGTTCAAGAGCTCAAAACCATTCCTGAATGGAACATTCTGAACTGCCTTCAGACAGGCCTGTATGGTTTAAACAATGTGAGATACGGAAGCCTAGTTGACTGAAGAAATTGGGACAGTGTATATGAGTCTGTCATTTGAGATTGATCCTCTGAAGCATAGAGATGCCTCTTCAGTTCCTGTGGCTCCTGCCATCAAGGATAACAGCAGAGGGTTGAGGAGACAGTAAAAGTTACTAGAAAGACAGCAAACCTCTAGCTAAAGGGAAAAAGGAGACGCCAACCATCTCACCAGAAGTCAAGTCTGCCCACTTGGGGCCACCTTAAGTCCCTGTGCACCAAGGGAGAAGGAATCACACAGCCCTATGTCACCTGAGAGTCTCTTTCTGGTGATCTATCAGCTTTTCCCTGTGCATTGGCGGTGAGTGCCTCTAAGCATGAGTATTTGTCTTATGGTCCTCATTTCCTTTGCTTCAGCTTGCAGATTCATTGGATCCAGTTCCTCTTATTTTACTAGAGACTTTGTGTTTATGACTGGACCTTGGGCCCATAGTAGACTCATTAATTCTTCTGGAGAAGGAATTGCATTTAATTTTTCCTTGGGATTTAAGTCACTTCCTATTTGCATAGGACATCATAACATTTGTATTCTTATTAGAGGCAAAAATATGGGCTTATGTTCTACAAGATACCAGAACTACTAATCATATGGACCTCAGCTTCTTTAAAACACAGAACTGTTCTTGGAATGTGTGTTTGTGGTCCTCCCAGGTGTAGCAGATAGGAATGAGTTTACTTCAGCTGTTGTTACTCATGTGCCTCTATGGAAAAACATGTTTTTTCCACATGTTGTTTGTTCTTGTGATTGTACACACCTTGAATCATGAGAACTTTACTCATGTGACTCTTCTTAACCCTCGGAATATAAATTGTCTGATGCTCTGAATAAAGTTGGCTGTTGTATGAGAAAAAAAAATTATGTCCTGAGAATCTCAGGCAGAAAATTTCTTCCGGTGCTCCAAGAACCAGAAATGGAGGTGACTAAGAAAAGGTAGTGAGGGGAGACGTCACAAAGCCAGACGCAGGATCAAGAAGATATCAGAGTGGCAAGCACAGCAAGCATGCACAAGCATGGGCAGAGTCAGGCATGGGGAGGGCTCGTCAAGGAAAGGTAACTAACTTTTCCATGCCTCTCAGTGTACAACACCTAAAAGAATCTACTGTGTACTGCCACTTTGTCTGCTAAAGGTTTCTCATGGATCACAGGCTGGCTACCTTCCCTAAGAATGATGACTTCAGAGAAGTAATTCCTTTTGACATCATCACCTTGGTCTCCTTACCCAAAGAAATACTCACAGATCACCATGGACTCATATATCCAGCCCCTAGGGCAGACTCTGGGGATACTTTTTGTGTTCACTGCATTTGGAATAAAGAACCCACACATACCTGCTAAGTTTGATTCCAGGGTGAGGCACACTTCTGCCTTGCAAAGGGCCCAAGGACGCTTCTTAGATTTTTATGTCCTTATTTAGGGTTTGGTGACCTAACTAGGGAGCAAGTGGAAATTTCTAATTGAGAAGTACAGCCTGAGTAAAGACTATCAGAAACTACTTGTCATCTCATGTGTAATGAAACTCCACAGGATTCTGAACTAGTATACATACAAATAAGAATAGCAATTTCTCAATAGCTTAGCAGCCTTACTAGGCTCTCTATTTCAGCAGGGTGTTCAAGGCTGGATTCTTTCACATTTATGGCTCCTGCTGACTCTATCGTCCTGCTTTCTGCATCTTACTTACTTTCTTCCCAACAAACCAAAATCAAAAGACTGGCTACAGTGGCTGTGGCTCCAATTTCTAAGCACACTCTAACCGTGGGCCTTTCTTAGAATTCCTCCTGCCACCATGAAGCATGCTCACATCTCTGCATCTGCATGAACTGAAGGATGGGTTGTCAACACATCACCAACATCTGGAGCTGTATTTTTTGTTAGTGCGGGTTGGTGGCTGTCCTGCACACCATAGAATGGTTAGCTGTATCTACACTCTCTTCCCATATGAGGTCAAAAGCACCCCTCTCCTCACATTACACACTGTCTCCAGAGAAACCTAGCTCATGAATCAAAGAACAGCCTGGGGCCTCCCTGGAGAAGGAGAGCTAGCATCAGATGAGATTTACACTAAGGACAGAAATATGCCAGCTTGAGAGCAATCTCCAGGTCACAGGAGCTATGAGCCCAAAACCATGATGACAGAGCAGGGATGAAAAAAACAATGATACAGGCTTGGTTTGAAGCAAGAAATAAAACAGTGAAGTCTCACAGCTCACCCTTAAATGTGCTGAGTTTAAAGCAGTCCCTGGGACACAGAAAATATCCTAAAAGTGTTTGTTTAATAAATAGTTAGTTAATTAGGAAGTAGGCAACAGGGAATGCTGATTAAGCACAGTTTAACAACAATTGGACCAGAGATCAAAGTTCTATCAACTTGTGGCTATTTTGGGAGAATCCACAATTGGAGCTCACTGAGGAACCAGTATACAAGCCAATAAAGTAATAAAAGAGCTATTCTAATAATAACTGTAATAACTACCATTCATTGAGGGTTCACTGTGTGCCAGACACTTGACTAAAGGCTCCACAGTCATTATTTCATTAACCTTCATGAAGATCCCACAGGGGAATTACTATTCTCACTTTAAAAATTAAAAACAAACAGACTCAGATAAATGAGCCTATGGGCTCAGACCCAGAAAAGTCTGATTCCAAGGTCCATATTTTCTTAACTACCACAATTGCACTTTTTGGTGTCAAACTTTCCAAAAATTCTCACAAAGCCTTCTAGTTGTACTGAACTCAGACCTTCAGTACCAAGGCCTGCTCTCTCTCTCTCTCTCTCTCTCTCTCTCTCTCTCTCTCTCTCTCTCTCTCCTTCCCTGCCTCCCTCCCTCCCTTCCTTCCTGCCTCCTTCTCTCCCTCTCTAACTCCTTTCCCATCCCCCCTCTCTCTCCTACCCTGTCTCCCTCCCTCCCTAACTCCTTCCCCATGTCTCTCTATCTATCTATCTATCTATCTATCTATCTATCTATCTATCTATCTCTCTTCATCTCCCTCTCCCTCTCTCTCTCATAGGTGGCTTAATGCACCATTCCAAATACAAGTTACCCCTAAAGGAATCTAAGAACAAGACTGTAAAGGTACTGCCGTATCATTACAGAACAGTTGCCACTGGCATTGTATTACTGTATTAAAACAAACACCACCAACTGGCAAGAAAAGAGAGAAAAAAATTCCACAGAATCTTCTTCCTGGTGTTGACTTGGGCAGGAACTGTCTGCTAGGCCAGCTGAAGATAGCTTCCAGTAGGAAGAGACGACCTCTAGGACCACATTCAGAAATGGGATGCACACAGCAGGTCTCTGGCTCTGTTCACTTTCAGAGGCATGGGCTTCCTTACGTGGCCATATTTGTAAATGATGTTCAGTATCTCAATGTGAACTCCTGTCATGGTGACTTGGCTGACTTCACCTGTGAGGGTAAGTATTTTCTAACACAAGGAAGAGGTAATGATCTGTAAGGGAAGAAGTTCTCCACAAGCACCACTTTGGATCTCAGTATTACTGCAGGTCATGAGAGTGGTTACCTATTCGCCCGCCCCTTTAGGGAGAATGGCTGGTGAAGTACACCTTTCCTTAGATGCTTGCCATTAGCTGTAACACTGGTAAGAGATCTTCGTATTTTGTATTGATGAGGAGTATGGCCTCTACAGTAACATCCCTGGGTTCAAATGGACAGTGTGTGTTGGGGAAGGTCTAATAACATTGCTTCTGATAGGCTGATTTCAAGGCTGAGATCTGGCTACCGCCCCTTCTGAGGCATTCTCTTGATTGATTAATAAAAGTGGCTGGTAGGCAGTTAGTTGGGTAGAAAGGTAGGACTTCTTGAGACAGAAACAGGAACCTTGGGTTTTACACAGAGAAATCATTCTTTCCTACCAAGAGACATGGAAACAGATAGATGTGTTTGAGAACTCTGGAAGGTAATAACAGGCACATGGCGGTTTGGGATTAGGTGGTCTAGGTTAATTTAGATTAGCTAATTGACAGTCTGCCCAGCTAAGGGCTAACCGTTGAAACATGAAAAAGGTCTTAGTGTATTTAATTATTAGAGAAAAGACTGCTACAGCTTACAGGCTGCCAGTCCAAGCAATCCAGGGCCATTGGTCTCCCGCTGAGCTCCAGGCGAATCTCCCACCAAGCCGCTAGCAATTCTACTGGCCTAATATAACAACTTATCATTATTAATGAAGATATTAGTTAACAGACTTTAGGTTGCAGGTGGTGAAGGCCACCCTTGATCCAGTGCTTTTTCCCCAGGACAAGTCAGGCTGTCAGTTTAGGCAGGCCAGGCCGTGGCCCATATCCCGCCAGGCCATCCACTGCTCCACCAGCCTAATCTTACAGTTTATACTTATTAATAAATATAATTGATAATTAAACTGCAGTTTCCACTATGCTATGTAACTTCATAAATTTTCCCCAATTCTAATTTCTGCATCTATAAAATAGGCAGAATAATGAAGGTTTAGTTATATTGCTTTCAATATAACTAAATATATGCTTCCAATATAATATAAGCTGGGTGAATGACAAAATAAAAGTTGGGCTAGGAAGGCAGACATGTTTTAAATGTTCAAAATAATTCAAATGAGATTCACAGTAGACTCTGAAGACATGGTTGTCAGTTTGCCAGACATCAAGAATCAACCCAGATCCAGTGAAATGTTAAATTGCAACAGGCAAGATGGAGAAAGATGTTGCAGAATTTGAACCAGAGACTTGGTGGTAGAAAAGTACTTTGAAAAAGCCCCAAGCCAAAGTGCCAGTCAGATTTAAAGAACAGATCTGGAAATGTTAGTAGCCCTGAGTTATAAAAGTAAAACCAAGCCACATACAGTTATTCCAGAAAGACTATTTCTGAGGAAGTTGCAAGCCAAAAGGCACATCTGGAATACAGACTTCTTTATTTGGCCCCCACACAGATCTAAGGAAAATGTTGAGACACTATAGAAAAATCTTAAGATAGTAGGAAAAAAAAAAGCCAAAACAGGAATCTAGGTTTCTAATTGTGAAAAACCAAGTATCTTGCTTCTGGGAACTGACTGGGCTCATTCCAGAAGCCCCAGGTACCCCTCTCCCAGGCTGTCAGCACTTACACAGTGGGCTGTGCCTCCAAGCTGATATCTTCTTGGATTCTACAAGAAGATAAGTTTAAGCCTTCTGCTGTGCAAGCCCAGGAAGTATGAACACAGCATAGAGGTCACATATGAAGCCTTAGCAAGCTAGGACAGAAAGATTCTAGGAGCGTCTGAATAAGAGTCAAATGGCATAGAGATGCAAATGAGTGGGTGCGCAGAAGACAGGAATTGAGGTTCCAATCATTCATATTTGATTAATTTCTGCTTGATACCCCTCTCCTGAAAATCAGTAAACTGTTTTAATTTTAATGTAAAACATCCTAAATCTAAATCTAAGTACATCCCATACTATGATCTGTATTAACATGACTTCTCAGCTGATTTCTGCAATTACCTCTTACCTTTTTTACTGCTTCCTCCCACCAGATTTTTCCACATAGTATTTTTAAGACAGCATCTCTCTCCATGTAGCCCGGCTATCCTAGAATTCTCCAAGATCAGACGAGATCGGGCGCGTTCAGGGTGGTATGGCTGTAGACTGTCCTAGAATTCTCTATGTAGACCATGTAGAGCCTCAAATTCACAGAAATCTGCCTGTCTTTGCCTCCCAAGTGCTAGTGTTAAAGGTGTAGACCATCATGCACAGGAGAATGACTCACTAAATTTAAACTCTGTCATGCTGCTCTTCTGTCAAAACTACTAAGTAGCCTACTGGACTTAAGGACCACACTTTATTATAATTTATAAGATTTCCTACCTCTTTAGAGTCCACACCACATTTTATTATAATTTATAAGATTTCCTACCTCTTTAGAGTCCAGACCACACTTTATTATAATTTATAAGATTTCCTACCTCTTCAGAGTCTACACCACACTTTATTATAATTTATAAGATTTCCTATCTCTTTAGGAAATATCCTATTAGCTATCCTTGCTTACCATGTTTAATGTATGTGCTCCATGCTTCAAACAGGCAAAGGAGCCGGGCAGTGGTGGCGCACGCCTTTAATCCCAGCACTTGGGAGGCAGAGGCAGGCGGATCTTTGCGAGTTCGAGGCCAGCCTGGTCTACAAATTGAGTCCAGGACAGCCAGGGCTACACAGAGAAACCCTGTCTCGAAAAAACCAAAAAAAAAAAAAAAAAAAAAAAAAACAGGCAAAGGATCTTGCTGGAGAGCTCTTAAACTTCTTCCTTCTAGAGATATTGTGTGCCCATCACTCTTTTCTTCTCTTTGGTTCCTCCTTGTTCCAGTGTTACCTCTCCAGACAGTACTGGTAAATATCCCAGAGTTATTCCACATTCGGTTCATTTCCTATTCTATTCCCTACTGTACTTCCTTCAGAGTTGGGATGCTTTTATTTGCCTGTTTGGTTATTTCTATTCAAGGCCCCCCTTAGACTATAAAAGCAAAATCTTGTCTACTTCTGCGGAAGTCTTCACACTTAATACTTGTTTTGAATGAATGAACTGATGAACTTGGGATTCTATGGCAGCCACATAATTATGAAGAACAGGTGGTAATCGTAGCATACATTCACCTAGGTTCCCCAGAAAGTGAACAGTGATCAGGCAGTTGCATGTACCAGTACTGTATTAGGGATCACAGTCACAGACAGCAGAAGGTAGAATGCTCAGAAGGAGAAGAAGCAAGACAAAATTGTTTGCAAGCTGACCTCACTAACAGTGAATGATTTTCCATCTAGTAGGACAAACAACAATCCCATCAGTGAACCACATAAGAAAATGTAGCTCAGAACCAACCATAACAGAGCGATGGGGAGCATTATGTACATTTGGGCAGAGTGAGACAAGAGGTTGCACTAGCCAGCAACATCATGGTTGCTGTACCTAAAGGACACCATGCAGCAAGAGGTGAGATCTTTCTTTTAGCAGCCCCCTCAGGAGATTCTGACTGAAACAGAGCATCAAAGGAGTCAGACACACCTCACAACTAGGAAAATGTTCCACTTTACCAAGGACTCACTAGTAGCCTTATCTACATATTAGGGAGAATGGAAGTAATGTAATAGCAAGTAATAGGGCACAGAGGTAAGTCTATATAGCTGTGAGAGCATACTTTCCTCAGGGTCTGAGAGGGAAGCACAATAAAGCATCAGTGCTCTGTGGATCCAGAAATCAAAGATGTATCCACAAGATGAGGACATGGAAGAGGACAGAGAAGTCAACATGAAAGAGTCTGGCCCACGTCCACAACAAAACAATGATAGCAATGAAATAACATCCCTTAGAATAGAATAGGAGCTTATGCAGATGTAAATCATGAGGAAAAACTCATGGAGTTGACATAAAGTCAATCTGAAAAAGAAAACATGAGTGAAGACAAGATGCTGTGTGTCACATTCACAACACTGCTGCTAATATCTTTGCTTCCAAAGAAATTGAAACGAAGACCTCAACCCTACCTCTCCTTGAAATCCCACTTCTATAAGAAATGCAATGAGCTTGCAACAGAATAGAAAAGACTACATCTTGTCAACTCTTTTGCCCTAGTATTAATGGATCTGGTACAGAAGGCAGAGTTGATAGAGTGCTCATGGGACAAGTTCTGCAGTAACACCTAGGTTCACATCCGAGTCCCCCCTGTGTCTACGGCCCATGAGAAACTGACATGGCCTTCTAGGCCCCAAGGGTATCTTCTTTAGATTAGGAAGAATCACCTTCTTCATGGGGTTCTCAACAGTGCAATACCCCATACATACTTACATAATGCACAAAATGGCACTTGGCAGCACAGAGCCTATTTGTATCTTAGTCACTTCCCTGACTGAGCTAAAGAAGGACATGCAAACTAGGGAGGAATGTTGGTCTTGATAAGAGAAGAGCACTCAACCAGCTGGGTACACCAGATCCACTGAAATCCTGCTTAGACCTTCTGTTTCTACAACAGCCAGAGTTGCACTGTCAGATCGTAAATGAAAACACCACTGTCTACTTCTCTGAAACCCTGTGAGGATTAACCAGTATATGAAGGCATTTCCCACAGTCCTGAGGACACACTGGGGGAACACCCACCAACCCAAAGGAGATGCTGCTGCATGGACATTCCTTGGGCCCTTCCTCTCCTCTCCTTTCCTGAAAGCCCGGGTAGTAGCTGTGGCTCCATCATACCAGGCCTGGAAGCACTTATCCCTTCAGCCCTTTCCTGTCTGAACTATCTACAGTTCAGCTCCTGGGCCTCTCAGAGGAAATAAGTCCATATGAGAGAGGCAAGTGAGAGAGTGTTGATATTTTATAAAATTCACATCTCTCCCTTTCACATGGCCTCACAATGTACATCAGTGTTTGTGGAGTTCTATATTTAATCTTCCCTAACAACCCAGAAAAAAATAATAGTGCTGGCTCTCTCTCTCCCTCTCCCCCCTCCTTCCTTCCCTTGCCCTCTCTCTTTGTGTGTGTGTGTGTGTGTGTGTGTGTGTGTGTGTGTGTGTGTGTTTGAGTGTGTGTGTGTGTGTGTGTGTGTGTGTGAGCATGCATGAATATTAGCTTTTAGACACTTCCCAGAGAATGGATTTAAATATAGTCTAAGCTGGAGGGAAATCTGAGGACAAATGAGAGATTAAGAGTAAAGGGATAGGGGAAAATAGAGATTTGAAAACAAAAATTGGGCTAATTGCAAGAATAAAGGTAACCAAATAACAAAACCAAAGCCCAGTGAAGGCTGCTTTAGTTAAAATTGCAAATAAGATCAAATGGCTTATAAAGTTCTAGTTTACAGTACTAAAAATGCCCACCAATGGCTCTCATGAGCTTAGCAGCAGGCTCGTATTTTCAAGCAGGAATCAAAGTGGAATTGGGTTCCTTCTCAGAGTGCCTGAAAACCCCAGCATAATCTGGTTTCTGAGAGTTTGAAGGAATTCAAACTGTTCCCACATGCCAGCCATTTGTTTTTATGTCTGCTTTTCAGTGGTTGTGTCTGGAACAAGGACAGACAGTTCTGGTGAGAGGAAGAGGGAGGAAATGATGTAGAAACATTAAGAAAATAAAACATAAGCATGTGTTTTTAACAGATGTATGAATGCATCTGTACATACATATATACAAGAATAGGGCAGAGAGGGGAAGGAAATATATGAGCCTGTGTATCTGTGTATCTCAACCTCTTCAAGTTTTCAGGTATGACTAATATTGGCTCCATGCCCTTGAAATACTAATGCTTTTTTTTAGTGAGATTAAAACGTCTTAACAAGTGTATTCCAAAGACAGCAAAGGGTATATGTGTACCATTCCAGTTTATTCTCCAAGTAAAGATTAAGTATCGTGTTTTTGTTGTCTTACATAGTGTATTTATTCTGGGTTGCTTAGAAATATTTTTGTGAAGTTCCAAGTAAAGGCATGAAAGGAAGAGGGAAAGAGAATTCTCTGTGGCATAGTGGCTGAACCACCAGAGCCCAGGAGCTGGCTAAATGCTTATGCAGCATCCTCTCTTCTCACACATGAGCAGTGTTTCAAGCCCAGATATTCACAGGTGGCAAGAGCACTGTGTTCACCACAGATTCTGTGGTTTTTTCACTAGACACACACCTGGCCTCCTTCTGAATACAAGGCCAGGACAATCTTCCTTCTCCAGTATCCAGAAGAGGACAAAGAAATGTTCAGTGTACCAGTCAGGAATATCCACAAAAGGACAAAGAAATGCTCATTGTACTAGTCAGGAAAATAGCACAGAAGGTAAAAAAGCAGTTTTGCTGTGATCACCATGAATTAAGGGGAAGAAACAATTTACATGTGGCAGATAATAAATATTCAATTCCACGTGTACAGTTGTTCTTCAAACTTGTGTTTTGGCTACAAAGGCCATCCTATTAATCCACATTTGAGGGGGCAGGGTACCGCCAAATCTCAGGGAAGACATATTTTTAATAAGATCTGTGCCAACACAGGAAGTTCAGAATGCATACAGCAGAGCCCACAGGGACACTGTGGAAAAAAAGGTCCTAATATGAAAGGGTGAATAAAGAGACAAGAAAGAGAAAAAACATTCCTAGGAAGGAGGCCCTATTAGGGCCCTGTCAGAATAATTACCAGAATGGATTTGTTTTCTCTGGAGGCCTGAGCCCATCAGGTTCACCAGAATCATATTCCAGATAAACAGACACCGGGTGCGAGGAGCTGGCTGCTTTCCAAGCATCTGTGGCATTAGAGTTGCTCAATCTGTGCCTATAAGGCAGTATCACATGCCTGTCAGGCCTTAGTCTGAGCCACCCATCTTTCCTTTCCTTAAATCTGTGTGGTGAGGAACTCTTGCTACCATCCCTTCATTTCTTGTCTTACTTTGGCCTTTGAATCTGATGTTTACTTGGGGGAAGAGACTGCAGAGATTAGCAACAGTGGGAAGCTGCTTCAAGACTTGAGGTGAGAGCAGGATGGAAAAATGTATGTCTGGAGCCCAGTGCCCAGATCAATAGAGAAGGAGAGTACAGAGAGCAGGAGAAGTGCAGAGGCCTGTGGCTACAGCAGCAGTGCTGCCCAAGGCAGAGGGAAGGAGGGGAAGACACTGGCTTCTCTCTTTGCCTGGCCTTTCCATCTCTCACTGATGTCAAGATGTCAGAGAAAGGGTCAACCCTGCAACACAGCAGATAGCAGTGTGACAGTGATAGATGCAAGAAGAAATTTACTGAAGGGAAACACAACTGACAAATTACAAAATGAGCTACAGAATCCAGAATCATGTTGTGTTGTATGACACAATAGTTACATATAAGCATAATATTCGAGCACACACACACACACACACACAAAACATAGATTGATAGTGAGAGAACAGGTACAGTCAGCTGGTTCTTACCTTTTATAATAAATTGCCCCCCCCCCAACAAAGAGTCCCCAATATCACCAAGTCAGAGGACAGGGAATACCGATCTCTGGTTCCTAGTGGAATCACAGGGATAGGTTCCTTTGTGATTCGGCTTACATTTTCATCAACTGACCAATATAACCTTGTTTTCTGTGCTCTATCACTGCCATCCAACATCATTACCCATATAATATATATTCGTGATCCATTAACACTGAACTCATAACCAATAACCCCTTAACAGCTGCCTAAGGGAAACTTGTCTATTATGGAGTTACCCCTATAAGGCACGCTGCAACCACCTTCACTCAAAATCACTAGACAACCCCTCAGCACTTCACTTTAAGCAGTAAAATCACTGCCAAATACATAAAAAAGAGAATTCGCTGAACAATTATATGTAAAAAAGGCCGGTGCTGGCATGAGAACTGAGAGGGGACTATGCTGTCTCCTTGTGCTCAGCTGAGAATATGTATGTGGGGCAATCAGAACTGTTCTCTCTCCGAATGTGTGCTATTAGTTTTACATCAACTTGACACAGGCTACCGTCATCTGTGAAGAGAGTACATCAGCTGAGAAAGTGCCCCCCAACAGATTAGCCTGTCTGCAAGCTTATGGAGCATTTCCTTGAGCAGTGATTGATGTGGGAGGGCCAAGCCATTCTGGGTGGTGCCATCCCTGGGTTGTTAGACCCAATTGCTATAAGAAAGCAGGCTGTCACTGCCCACACCCACTTTGGGAGGGCTCTCAGTCTACTGCCTCAGGGTACAGCATCAGTCTGGGGCAGTAAAGCCGTTCTGAACTATTGTGTCCAGCCTGAGCAGGTGGATTGCTCCAACCCAAAGAACTTCTGACTGAGAGGAACACGTGATCCTGAAACCCCCCCCCCCCCCCCCCCCCCCCCACTAGAAGAGCACGGAAGGACCACAAGCACAGTCTTGATACCCTTTCTACAGGGAAACTGCCAGAAGGCATGTAGGTGCAGGCTAGCCCCACTAGAGCACAGTGATTCTGGCACGGAAAAGACAGCTGAGCATCCCCAAACCCAAACACTGTGGACAGATTGTGAATTCTACATCAGATCTCCCTGACTGCACCTGCCTTGCCCTTCACTGAATGAATGCCCAGGCTACAACACACATTGCTCTGACTTGGGAGCTATGAAACAATCCTGGACCATTGCTCATTGCCTGGGTGACATCGGCTGTACCAGATCACAGTACTTCTGGCTATTAGATTTACATTGAACTTGAGAACCCCCTGAGAGCAGCTTGGGAGGACTACGATTGGAGGAGCTGCAGCTCCAGCCAACAGTCTGTGGCCTGCCAACCTGCACCATCATCACTGCGAAGACAAAGACGAATGATCTCAGGAACCAGCAGGAAGGAATAATACATCCCACCACAACCTCTGACCTGAGTTCCCAATTGGGACATAACAGGAAAGGGTGAGCTCTGGGAGACACACTGAGAACCAACCTCCACACAAGGCCCATCCAGCCTGTGAAAAGCTACAGATCACTCATTGGCACAGGTGACAACTTCCTGAACAGAATACCAACAGCTCAGGATCTAAGACCAACAATCAATAAATGGGACCTCATGAAACTGAAAAGCTTCTGTAAGGCAAAAGACAATGTTAACTGAACAAAACAGCAGCCTATAGATTGGGAAAAGATCTTCCCCAACCCCACATCTGACCGAGGGCTAATATCCAAAATTTACAAAGAACTCAAGAAATTAAATGCCAAGAAACCAAATAATCTCATCAAAAAATTGGTAAACAGAGCTAAACAGAGAATTCACAAAAGAGGAATCCCTAATGGCTGAGAGACACTTAATCATCAGAGAAATGCAACTCAATAGGACTCTGAGATTCCATCTCACACTTGTCAGAAGGGCAAAGATCAAAAACTCAAATGACAGCACATGCTGGCGAGGTTATGAAGAAAGGGGAATTGCTGGTGGGAATGAAAGCTTGTAGAACCACTATGGAAATCAGTCTGGTGTTATCTTAGAAAACTTGGAATAGCTCTACCTAAAGATGCACACATATCACTTCTGGGTATACATCCAAATGATTCCTCCCCAAATCACAAGGAAGTTTCCTCATCTATGTTCATAGCAGCCTTTTTTGTAATAGCTAGAAACTGGAAACAACCCAGATGTCCTTCAACCCGAGGAATGGATAAAAAAAAAAATGTGGTACATCTACATAATGGAATACTACTCAGCCATCAGAAACAATGAAATCATGCAATTTGAAGCCAAATGGATGGAACTAGAGAAGCTTATTCTGAGTGAGCTAACCAAGACTCAGAAGGATGCACATGCATCTATTCACTTATAATTGAATTTTAGCCATACAGTACAGGACAGCTGTACTACAGCCAATGCACCAAAAGGAACAGGAACATAGACTTTGTTACCTGTCAATGAGACACTTTGCCCTAGTGGGGCTGCCTTGTAGGTTCCCAGTGTATAAAGAGGCAGGCTCTTGGTCCTCATATGACTGCTGAACTGGGGTGGGGGACTGATATGGAGGAAAACTCCACTCCATAGGAATGGGATGGAAGGGATAGGGAGTAAAGGGTAGGAGGGCAGGACTGGAAGGGGTGAAAAGAGGATACTGTGATGAAAATATAATGTGAGATAATAAATAAACATATATATATATGTATATATATTTCATGAAAATTTCAATCAATGAAAATATATTGTCAAAAAACCAAATTTACTCTAGGAAAAATATTACCTGACCACCCCCCCAAAAGGTAATTGTCCCAGAGTTAGGATTAGGGCAGGGCTCTGTTCTTATCTTTACAGGAGATTTAAAGCATCCATTCAAGGAATCCAGGGACAACTGGACAATGGAAACCTGAGCAGAAAATAGATCAGACACCAAAGAAGACAAGTGGCCCAGATGATCCAGCCTTGCAGACTTCCTCAATAGCTGTTTCCTCAAAAGTCTACAACCACAACAACTCAAAATCGCTAAGATCGTTCAGCTCCACAGACTGCTCCAGCCAGAACTTCAGTAAAGCCCTGAAGATCAGCTTCTGTCTACAAACTTCTTAGGACATATAAATAGCTGAGCACAAAAGGACTGATCATCAAATGATACTATTAACATTTTTAACCTTTTTTCCATTCTTATTTGGGCCCCAAACAGGTTTACTACGTCCCAAATCAGCAGGAAGTCATTTTAAGAGAGTGATGTCCCATCCCCAGAAGGTGGGGAGGGTGTTTCCCCCCCCCTTGGGTTATTTGATAGATAATAGAAAATTTTGTTATTTAGGGGAAAAGACTACAAGCTGTTAAATGGTCTTGTTAAATGGGTTTTGGAGGTTAGACCCAGGGACTTCTCTCTTTTGCTTTTCTGTATCCTCCTTTCTCTCCTATATAGGAGTGAACAGACTTGAGAAAAATGGGACATAGACATAGTATAGGAAAGATCAAGAAAAAAGGACAGATTACTGAATATACCCTTATACCTTTGTACATTGATACAAAATTAATATTATATTTGGCTAAATTGGTATTGATCATTGTATATTAATGCAAAATTAAGATTGTATTGGACTACATTGGTATTGATCTTTGTATATTGATACAAAATTAAGATTATATTTGGCCACAATGGCATTGACCCTTGTATACTGAGGCAAAATTAAGATTGTATTTGGCTACATAGGTATTGATCTTTGTATACTGATACAAAATTAAGAGTATATTTGGCCACATTGGTATTGCTCTTTGTATATTGATACAAAATTAAAGGTATTGTACGTAATGCTTAAAAATGAAATGTGAAGTTTTGGCCTTTTGATACCAACCATCAAAAACTGCTTAGGATAATTAAGAAATGCAAACTCATAGTCATGCAAGCGTGTCATTTTGTTAGCTACTATGACAGTCTATCACAGTTATTTTCTAAGCTACTCAGAAATCAAGTTGTTAAGAGACAAGCAACATTTGCTTATCTAAATATAAGAGATAGATGGGGCATCTTCAAAAACCTCAAGAGATCTGCAGAATATGGCATTCAAAGATGTTTTCTTAACTTAAGATTTTTTTGATATCGAGACATGTCAGCTCCTGACAGCACCCCCTATATTACTCCAAGTAGAAGATGAGCATCGAAGAATCTCCAGTGTGAGATGGTTGAATTAGTGGCAAGCCTATCTCTTGGCATGAAAAACCCCTTGCTTCAACTGTAGACAGAATGCTGTCCAAAAAGGACAAAACTTGGAAGCAGGTAAGTCGACAGCCTAGCTCTGCCAAGACAGGGTAGGTAAGTCCTTCATAATTCCTGCTCTACAATCAATGTCTGTCAGAGAAACGGGGCAAAACAGCTGAAGATTGATGCTGTAATATATGGTGAGAAAATGGGAACTGTCCAGGCAGCCACTGGTATGTCATTTCTTAGTATTGGAAGCTGCGGGCCCTGCACTTCCTATATAATCAGATATATTTATCCCTCTCAGATCTCTGAGGTGGTTGAAGACTAGATAGCTTGAGTCTCGTAGTTAAATTTTGAGTTGTTTAGGAATCAAGAGGGTGTTCTGGATCTAAGAAGATGTTTTTAAAATTGTGAAGCAAGTTAGTATGAAAGCTGAGTTAGATATAGAACTTTAATCTCATGGAGATGGCTAGATAGTAGAATGTTAAAGTCAGGTGCCAAATACATATGGACTGGACATTGGGAATGTATGCTAAGCCATATAACTCTCATAATTGTGGCCTATTTATTTCTGTTGTTTTGTATTGTTTTTATTGTTATAAGAGAAAGAAACATTTGTTGGACTGAAATGGGGAGCTGTTGGGTGGGGGAAGATCTACTTTAAACTAAAAAAAAAAAGGATAGAGGATGGCGGGGTTGAGGGGGAGGAGGGTGGAAGGGTGGGACAGGAGAGGGGAGTAGGGAAGGGATTGTGATTGAAATGTAACTTGAAGAAATAAAAAATAAATTATAAAAAAAGAAGTAATACAAAAACAAGTGTTGCCATTTGAGAGCTCATATATAAATGAGTTTTAAGGCAAGTGCAATAAAAAAAGAAAGAACATATAGTATTTAAATGAAAATCTACAAGTAAAAAAAAAAAAGAATGAAAGAAAAAGAAAAGAAAGCAGGCTGAACAAGAGCTGAGTAGCAAGCCAGTAAGCAGCTTGCTGTATCTGTATCAGGCCTGATACCAGGTCCATGACTACTTGAGTTCCTGCCCTGGTTTCCCTCAGGGATGGACTACGATGTAGAAGTGTAAGACAAAATAAATGGTTTCCTCTCCAAGGTGCTTTGGTCATGGTGTTTGACCACAGCCACAGGAACCGTGACTGAGAGAGCACATGGATACAAGTGACTACAACGCACCAAAGGAGCTGATTATCACTGAGGTTACACATGATTTAAGCAAGTTGGTGAATTATTATAATCAAAATGATAAATAGTGACAATTATCACTCTAGATGTTTACAAAAGTTAAAAGTTGCTGCTAGCAGAGACTGAACAAGTTTTTGTTCTATGTTTTTCCATCCTTTTTTATTTTTTCTATTGTCTGGTTTTCTTTGCTAAACTTGTAATTAATGGGAAGAGGAGATGGAATGCTAAATATACAATTTCTAAAAGAAAGAAAAGCTAGAAACAAAAGCAACAACAAGACGAGAGGTTTATCCCAGTAGGAGACCATCCTGAATGAGGCACAGGCACAGCCTTGACTCACTGTATGACTGAAGGACACATAGTACACACACAGAGTGTTCCATAAGCTCCTATAGGCAGAGGTGAGAGAAGCTCACATGTGAACACTCCAGGACACCCCACATTCCCATAAACCTGTTCAGAAGACTTACAGATACTTTACCCATCATCTGTTGAAAAAAAATTCTTAAATTATTACTCAGTATTTAGATTATTGTTAATTAGTTCAGTAGCCATTAATTCTTATCCAGACATTATAAATGAATACACACAGACACCACATGGATTTTAACAAGCCTTGGCCTGAATTGTGCAATCCTAGCCCATCTAAGCTAGCTCTTAATTCTATTACCCAAATATGACCCCATATATACATACATCCCCTTGGACTGCCATTCTCCATGCTATGCCGAATTTCCTGGCCATGTGGAATGAGGTTCCTTTTTCTAACCCATGGTGTGCGTCCTCTTTCTTCCTTCTCCTGGCTGGAATGCCCTAATCCTCTGTCTAAAGTGCAGGCTTCCTGTTCTAATCTCAGGAAGTCCCACCTTTCTCTGTCTTTGCCCAATCTCAGGCCTCAGCATTTTAGTTAACCAACCAGAGTTAATATAAGTACCAGACAGAAAACAGGACCAATTAAGATTTAGAATGCTTAACATTACCCCATCAATCATCCCTACAGAAACCTCCAGCATTCATTTGATGTTCACTAATGAGAAGACGCAAGTTCTACAGCTCATGTCTGACCATGACTTAAGTACCTACTGTGTAGAATAGGCCAAAAGAATTGTTAGAAAAAACATAATACCTTAATATAGCTCACCTAAAACATTTTCTATGTACAGTCCTACTGTGGTAACTACAACTGAACAAAATAAAACAGAATTCTACTTTATAAGATTCTTCATCTCCAACCAAGAATACAACTCACTTCTAGACTTGAGAAAGCATCTGAGTAACAGGAAAGCCTAATCATTTAGCCTACTGCTCACTCTGTGCTGTTAACAGGCAACTCTTACATCCTCCGCTAAGCTGTTTTTGCAGTTCCATCTGCTCTTCTCACTCATGCCTTTGGGATCTTGTAATCAAATTCTAATTAAAGTTTAAGGCTTGTAATAAAGAAAACACTTGAGGAATGCCTTTGATTCAAGGGGCCAACATAACATCTCAGCAATTTGATAAAATGAATTATATCCTTTGCTTAATGAGCATTTTTTAAGATGGGATTGAAATGGGAAGTTCTATGGTTCCGTGACTTTCCCAGACACACATTATGTAAATATGCTCATCATTCTGTGTTACATGTAAGTCAGCTGAAGATGGCATGGAGTACTGCTACATGCACAGTGCACATAGGGCTCAGGGACAGCACATGTGGCAGAAATGGTACCCAGATGGACTTAGTGTAGCCAGTGTCTAGAGCGCCAGGTCTCCTTCTCACCTAATCTCCCACCAGACTCAGTCAAATCTACCAGGTTCACATCCTGCAGCTCAGCAGCATGGCCTGGAGGTCTGACAATTCCCAGCTCCAGCACTCTTGACAGCACTCCTGTCAGTCTGCAGAGTGCAGCCACCCTGAAGAGCTGCACAGAGAGTCCTACTACCCTCTGGATGACTCAAGACCCTGACTGTGTTAGTAATCTGTATGTCACCACTATATCCCCAGCTCAAGTATCCCTCCATGCCAACAGAGCTGATTCTGTGGTTTACTTCCTGGTCTATTTGTCTGTAGTCTCTGAGCTAGGATCTGGAGGGCCGACACTGCTTACAAGTAGAATTGAATTTAAAATCCGAAATAAAACAAAAGTAATTTATTTAATATACCCAAAAAATACTTATCAATGGGATGCATCCCAGAAGCCTTCGGTTCCCAGCAACATACACCTTGTTTGAGCTTCTGGGTACAGGTCTCCATTGGTTATTAATTGCAGAATGACATATCTTTTGTTTGTTTGTTTGTTTTGTTTTGTTTTGTTTTTCGAGACAGGGTTTCTCTGTGTATACTTGGCTGCCTGGACTCACTTTGTAGACCAGGTTGGCCTTGAACTCACAGAGATCCACCTGCCTCTGCCTCCGGAGTGCTGGGATTACAGATGTGTGCCACCACACCCAGTCAATTGGGGTTTTTTTGTTATTTTGTTTTGTTTTGTTTGTTTTGGTTTTTTGAGATAGGGTTTCTCTGTGTACCCCTGGCTGTCCTGGTCTCACTTTGTATACCAGGCTGGCTTGAACTCACAGAGATCCGCTTGCCTCTGCCTCCCTAGTGATGGGATTAAGTGCACCACCACGCCCAGCAATTGCAGACAGCTGTGACCTGCCATGTGGGTGCTGGGATTTGAACCCGGGTCCTTTGGAAGAACAATCAGTGCTCTTAACTGCTGATCCATCTCTCCAGCCCCCGAATGACATATCTTGATTAACATTAATAATAACTGCTGTGCCAGATGCTGCTTGATTTGCTTTGTATTATTTTTCAAATTCACCTTGTGAGGTATTTCCTATAATTATAAGGAAACCCCGGAAATCAAGGTAAAGTACTTACTAGAGATTACACTGGCATCAAGTGATAGGCCACAGTTTTACAGCTGCAGTCTTGATACCCCTCAAGGACAGAACCTGAGTACACCATGTAAGACCCTCCTTTCTTTTCTCCAAACATCTCCAGCCAGGCATGTGACCTATGTAAGACCTATGCTCACCACATTGCAACACCCTGAGTCTATTGTGTGCCACAGTGGCAGGTAGCCCCTTTAACATCTGGTACAACCTCGCTCAGCCTTCAAGTCCAACCTCAGACATCTCTTACTTTGGGAGTTTTGGGAAAGCTGACCACTACTCCCTTTGTTATTGCAGAATCTAGAAACTTCCAGGATTGCATTCTGGTGTTTACATTTAGAGGGAATGTGTTTTTTCTAAAAGTCTCCTAAAAGCAGGACATATAGTAGACTTTGGAAAGATGTGTGAAGTTTAGAGAACCAGACAGATTCTCTCCATCTACATACACAATATGCCCAGTATGCCCCATTCTTGTGCAAGTCAGTCTAGACAAATGCTACCTTCCCTGGAATGGTTCTTAGAAAAAAGAAAGAACAAAAATGCTTAATATAATTACTCCCCAGAAAAATCACAATAAAACAAACAAACACACAAACCACATCTGACACTATCCTAGAGTACTCAGTGCACTGGTGTCTTTTATTTTGTTTTACTTCTGGACTGTCAGATGTGTTAGCTCTTCCCTAACTCTGCAAAGTGAGCTCTGTCTAGACAAAGCAAGAGAAAAGCAATAGATGCAGACTGCGTACAACATGGAATCTAGATCAGATTATGAGGTCCGCATCCTAGCACTGAGGTGAAGGTCTCAGAGCCTAGTACTTCCATGCCCAGCCCGCCCCCTCCAGAAGGAGAACCACCAGGACTTGCTCTGTGCTTCAGAGCTATACTAAGATGGAGGCCTCTCCTTACTCCTAGAGCTCCTGTGACCCTTGTGTCTCCCTGTTCAAATATGTCCCCTAGAAGGATATTGCCATTCACTCTTACCCCAGGCCCCAGCCATGGCTCAGTTCTGTACCAAGCTGCCAGCCATTCTGAACTACAGAGCTGCTCTATGTCTAAAATCTCAGTGCCACGCAGGCCAGGAGCCCTTAAAGATCCGCCTCCTATTCCCTAAGCACCAATCTTATCCCAGCGACTGCGCAATAAGTATTGATGAGTGCTAGGTCTTTTGCATAGCAATATCTCAAATTCCTCAAAACTTCCTACAAAAAAAAATGTAATGATGTTGATTATTTTATTAAGCAACTCCACAAAATGCCTACGTGATGGGTAGGACAATGAAGTTGATGAAATACTCGCTGTAACATAGCTGATAAATAACAGAGGTAGAACATAAGAATAGATGATTTTGTTCTCATGATACATATAGCTCTCAGACCTTTGTTCTTAATTCAGTCCTTTCCTCATGTATTCAGAAAATACTTACACTCCCAAATTACACAACAGAACTTTCACCACAGATATGCTGCTAGTTTGTTTTTTGTTTGGCTGGTTGGATTTTTTGTCAATACAAGCTACAGTCTTTTGGGAAGAAGGAAGCTCAAATGAGAAAATGTGCCCATCTATGGGTCTGATTGGTTTGTAAGCCTGTGGGGAATTTTCATGATTGATAATTGATGTGGGAGGGCCCAGCTCACTGTGGGCAGTGCCACCCCAGGCTAGTGTTCCTAAGAAAGCAGACTGAGCATGCCAAAGAGTACAAGCCAGTAAGCAGCACTCCTCCATGGCCTCTGCATCCATCCCTGCCTCCAGTTCCCTGAATGATGGACTACAAGATATAAGACAAAATAAGGGCCTTTCCTCCAAAGTTGATTTTGGTCACTGTTTTATCTTTATTCATTTATTCTTCATTCACAGCAATAGAAACCCTAACTAAGACAATGGAGCCTCTGCACACATGGAAACTAAACCCTTTGCAAGATTATAATACATTACCTTGTTCTTTCTAATATTTCTAACTATTTCTTACACAAAGTGAATTTTCACACCTTCATGTACATTCATACCTCCATCGCCATGTCTTTTGTACCAACTTCGCTCACTCATCATTTGGTATGTGATAAAGAGCTGTCAGTTACCCTTTCCTGAACCAAATGATAAAGAGGAAAGACTTCCAGGTGTGATGTGATAGGGTATGCCTGTTACCTCTACTACATAGAAGGCTAAGACTGTAGTCTTAAGTCCAGGAGTTCAAGACCAGTCTGGAGAATGTAGTTAGGTTCCATTGTTAGACAAGAGAAATGTGGGGGGAGAAGGAGGGGAGAAATTGAGAGAGGGAGAAAAAGAAAGTGATGTTGAAATTGATTTAGTTTCTGTCTTCCAAAAGCTTATAATCTAGGAAGAAGCTACAAGCACATCAAACTAAACAGAACGTCCTTTGACAGGGACAAAGATAGGCTGTCATGGGAACACATGGAAGTAGACTTCGGGGCCTAGTCCCTGACATGCTGGTTCCCAGTACCCTCCCTCATGCTTCCCCACTCTCAGTCTCCTGAGACATAATTTAAAACTCCAGTGTTTTTCTCCATTATTAAACTCAGTTTATTGAAGGAACTAATGCATTTAATCCATGAATACTTACTGAATGGCTTTGAGGACTAACATGGAGAAAAAGCCCAAATTCCATCATTTAAATCCCAGCAAGATTATTAGTCCTGTGACCACGGACAATCACTTAGCATCTCAGCCTCTCAACATTTTCTATATTCCTAAGACAAAATTCAATTAGGAATATGGCAATAGTAATCAGCAAAAATCATGACATGGTCAGTCTTGTCTTTGACATTAACTATTCCAACATCAGCTGTGAATATCTGGAAGACAACCTGACAGGGAGGGTGTCCAACACACCTAGACATTACACCAATTCCAGTAACATAAACACACTTTCACTTACAAACATAGGTGAACAATTGAGATCTAATAGGATTTCAAAAATTCCAAGAACTTGATGTGTTAAAATATGTTAACTGAAATGCACATTTATTATTCCAAATGTAAAATGCTGATAATTTTAAATCTACTACAGTTAACATACTATCTACATATAAATTTACATGCTGAGCCCCCTTATTTTTGCTCCTATGTATATGTGTTTGGGACTGACCACTTTGGATTGGATAACCTATCAGGGAGCTTGTCCCTAAAGAACTGATTTTACCTCTCAGCAGCCATTAGCTGTCTGTAGCTGTTTACCTAACAATAGGGCCTTGTGAGATTCTCTCCATCCACATTTGCATGTCCACTGGCATTGCCATTGTCAGATTTTGCTTAGATGACTATATTGTTGAAACTTCATGGGAACCACAAAAATGACCAGAATGGTAAGATATACCAAAAAAGTACAGCAATGGCACTTATATCTTGGGCATAAACAACAGCAGTCTAATTGGGCCAAAAGGCCTATTCAGTAAAAGGGAATTCATGCCTAGTATTGTAAATCTAGCCAAGAACCCATTGCTGGTGAAGGAAGTGAACCTAAGGGAGAACCTACTACTGTCACTTTCCTAACCCAGTATGATTTCCAACTGTAGTCTAAATTATACCCTAATATGCACAGGCAAGTATAGATCTCAGCCATTTCAAAAAAGCTTCTCTTTGCAGTAGATGGAAAACATTACAGGAAACTAAATCTGGTCAAAATGCAGAGAACAACTTCACTGTGGATTCGCTCAGCCCCAACTGGCATATTTACAAAACTCCTACACTTAAGACTCAAGGAACAACATAGAAGATGGGGTGTAAGGACATCAGAGCCAGTAGACCAGGAAGTGTCTTCTATATACAAATGATTAAGAAATATAAAGTAATTTAATAGATGAGTTAAGCCAAATTTCAAGGAGAGAGCATTAGCTGAATGAGCTAAAAGGAAATACACACACATACACACATATGTGCATGTGTGTGCACGTACGCACAACAGCTTTTATGAATACATGAATTTTATAAAAAAGCTAAGTGACACTAAGCAAAGTATTACTAAACTCAAGTTTATTATTTTAATCCATACATCAGAGTTTATGTCTAATACTTATAAAACTAAATAATAAAATTATATACAGCATTTTATTACATGCTCTACTTATATAAGGGTCTTTCAAAAAAAAGATTCTACAGAGAAATTTCTCACATTTTATAAAGATAAAAAAATTAAAATACTGACTTTATTGCTTTTTATTTCACAGGGAATAAGAACTCTAAAATTGCGTAAAAAGAACACTGATAACAACTTGACCTAAATGTAATAAAAACATGAAAAGCACAAAAAGGGCAATGTTAAAGAAAACTGAAGATCTCAAAATCTATTCGTCCCTGCTAACCAATCACTGAAATGCAGATTTCAAAATGTGGCTCAGCAGGCCAATCCCTCAACGATCCAAGTCCATAAGAGGATGGCAGAGGTTCTAGGTGAACTGATGTCCCTACGGGACACATTAAGATATAACTACAATAAGAAATCACTGATGTTCTTCAAGACATGTGAAAAGAGTGGAACTTATATTGTACGGAGGAAGGGAAGGAGTAAATAAGTAAATAGATGAAGGAAATGAATACTTATATGGAAGATATGATTACAGAAGGAAAGAAAGGGGGGGTGGAATCCCAAAGCCCAACTTACAAAGTGCTTCCATTTGCTAAGGCAAGACATACAAGCTGAGGCTGCATGGAATACATTACATCTTTACACCCCAGTCTAAAATTGCTGTTGCTTCCAAGTGCCAAAAATGAATGTATAAAGAGTACTCCACCCTACCTTCCAAACATACTTGATTTGTAAATGCTTGGCTTTAGCTCAGCCAGTTTCCCTAACAACTTTCAGAACAAACAGAAAAGCAAAACTTTGAGGCCAAGAGGGCTTCATATTAAAGTCCATGAACTGAACATTTGTGGTTTTCCTAACAAGCATACAGATTTAGTTTCCTTATACTCATAGAGAAAAGGAAGGTGCACATACACACAGATAACCAAATATGCACTGTTCCAGATGATATGTGTGAGTCTAAGGTTCTTGTAAATGCAAGAATCTGTTCTTCAGAATTTTCTTCACATCTCTAGTAACACATACAACATAGGAATAATGGAAAAAGGAGATTTCTGTTGCACAGAAAAATAACTGGAGATGACAATGTCACTGTTGTCATGTCAAGAATGCCCAGCAAGTGACTGGACAAGCAGAAATTCTTACAAGGTGCTATTGTTATTCCTGTTACAATGAATAAAACTAACTGTAAGAGGCCTTTGCAGGGAATCAAGAGCTTCAGCAAATCAGTCTGAATCTCTAACTCGGTTATTATGATAAGTTTCTTCTCTAAACCTCAGTTTGATCATCTACAAAAAAGCAAGAAATGAGAAATAATTCAGATCAAGGATCCTATATAGTGTCAAAGACATAGGTCATTATTCAGCCAAGAGTAGATGTCTTAAACACTATTGTTATTACAGAGAATACACAATCAGCAACAGACAGGAGCCATTTCAACTCCAACTTAGCTGACTGGTATTAAAAGCAATGTAGGCATGGGCGTTGTTGTGATGTCAGCTTGTGGCAGCATTGCCATGTCAGGGTTCTACATGTTCTAACACAATCACCCATCACAATGACCCTAGTAAGTACTGATTGCTATTGTCCCTTTTATTCAGATAAGAAAATGTTGACACAGATGCCCCTTAGTTAATAGCTACTAGAAGTCTGACATGTCCTATTTATCCCAAATGTAGGTACTTCCAATAATATGATTCTCACAGCATCACCACATTCATGTACCCTTCAAGACAACACATCTGCACTTTGAAACCACATTTAACATCTCATGCTGAATTGATTGATATATTTGGGGAAAAGAAGTTCATACAGAAAAAGTTACTGCTTTGCATCCTTAAGAAGATGAGGCCCTGTAAATTGAGGGCTATATTACTGCTACAATAATTTGCCATCCAGATCCTGCCTAAATCAAACCCTAGGGTTTTGGTTTTTCTGCAAAATTTAAGGACACCAGAACTACATAAAACATACCAAAGAAAACGCAGGAATGTCCCTTCATTGTTCTCCACCTTATTCTTTGAGGCAGGGTCTCTTCATAAAACTCAGAGCCCACCAATAAAGTTAGTTTCACTATCCAGCTTGTTCAGATGGCTCAGACTTCTAGGGCTGAAGTTGCAAGCAAGCTACCATGCCCTCTTGGCATTCATATGGGTTCTGGGATCCAAACTCTGGTCCCCTCACTTTCACAGCAAGTGCTTTAACAGCTGAGCCATCTCCCCAGTACTACTTTCTTTTTTACTTTTATAGTCTAATAATCATGATCAATCAGAATGAGATAAAATTAACTGCAGCTGAAGGGAAATGCTGAGGTGAATGGCTGGGAGCATCGTGTGCATTTTGTAATAAAAGGGTACAAGATCACACTGTAGGTCGAGGCCCAGCCTCCACTCTCCTCCATTCCATCTCTCTAAGACTATAGCAGCTGCTGACTTTTCCCAAAAACTACTCCTGGAAAAACAAACTTAGAAAAGCCCCATTCTTTAGATGTGCTTTGAAAAGTATCAAGTCCTTGATCTGAATAGATTTTTTTTTTTTTAAACAGAGAGGTGACAGCTCTGACCTGAGTCCATGTTATTCAAAGGTCAAAGAGTTTCTGAAATGGCTGCAACTGTTGTCAAACAAGAATGTGCTCCCTTTGAAGTCAGGGCACAGATAAGCTGACTCTACAGCTCTCTCTGTGAATGATCAAAGACAAGAGTAAATTATTAAAATGAATTAAAATTATTAAAATGTGTAAGTTGAGCACTCTTTTAAGCAAGGCATGGAATACTGACCTCCTCATTTGTGGTGTGTAGCCCAGCATTAATGTCAACCTGTGAAGAGGTGGGTAGTGGTATCAGCAAACAGACTGTGGAGAACCCCACACTCTGCACAGTCCTGAAAGCATCCATCACAATGCCTCCCCC
>CAJQZJ010032273.1:5729853-5748314 GCA_907164525.1 Lophiomys imhausi | reverse complement strand
GAGACACTTGCACTTTAGTGACTTTCAAAGGGTAAAGAGTCTGTTCCGCGTCCAGTTGGGAGCCTGGGATTCTTGTCTTTCAAATACACAATCTAACAGGTAAGAGGCTCTGCTGAGAACCATGATGACCTCTACCTCTTTGGTTTCCCATTTCCTGGCATTTCTACCTCTTGTCTCTTGTAATCCCTGTAGTGACAGATATGAGCTCCATCTTCACCACCAAGGAGGGGTGTCTGAGACAGCAGACATGAATTAAGGAAGGCTGATACTTCATAAGTTCCAGGATTCTGAAAGCCATCAGCCCAGACAGGAGAAACAAACAAACAAACAAACCGTAGCACAACAAGATGGATATATCCCAAACCTCCAAACTCTCTTGGAAACTCTAGCACAGACATTCACAGAGCTACATTTCAGTACACATATGTAACACAACTACCTCCTCCGCTGAGGTTCCCACAATGTGTAGCTCTTTATAAGAGCACAAAAGAAATAAATTGCCAGTCAAAAAAATTGAGTCTTAAACAGTAGGTCTCAAGACAACAGACATCAGAAGCCCCCTAAGAATCTGCTAAAACAGACCATTCAGTCCCACTTCTGGGCGTTTCTTACTCAGTAAGCTGGGGGGGTGAAGACACAGAAAGGGTACTTCTAACACATCTTCACAGGATACCCAGGGCCTGATGTACTTCTACACTTAGAGAACAGTGGGCTGAGAGTATTTGTTTACATAGTGAATCACTTTACCTTAGAAAACTTTTTTTTTGTTTGATTCCTTTCATATTCATTTAAAACAAACAAACAAAAACCCTAAAACCTTAATCTAATGGGTACCAATCAGAGGCAGCATATACCACAATGGTAAATAACCTAAATTCTGGGATTCACATCCCAGCTCTATGACTCAATAACTGTGTGAACACAGATAGGTTCCTTCTTTGAGCCAGAATTTTCCTATCTAGAGACTGTAAGTGATAATAATAGTAAAGCTATATATACTATATGCCATAAGGATGTTGGGAACTGAAGGGATCAGTATCTAAAATACATCTGTGCCTAGTGGATACTAACATAAGTGTTAACATAAAGTACTAAGGTTATTTTTATACAGTCATTCATTGTTTAATGATAAAAATACATTCCACAAAATGCATTGTTAGGTAAACATATCACAGGATACTTACATAAACATAGCTCATTTTATATCTACACTGTGTGGTGGAATTGAGAGCTCCTAAGTACAATTTCATATACCATGTCATTGTCCTGCATACTGGAGTTCACTATAACACAATGGCAAGGATGTGTGCCTAAACACATTTAAACATAGAAACACACACACACACACACACACACACACACACACACACACACACACATCACTGTAAAGGACAAATGGTGTGCCTGTGTAGAGTTTTCACCCTGAATGTAACTCCTCTTCATGAACCAGAGAGACATGTGAGGGCCTAAGACATCATTTTACACTTTACACAACATACTTTATAGACACTGGGTACTTAAGCTATACTAATTTCACTTATTATGTTCTTCTAATAAAAAATTAACCTTAGCTTACAATAACTTTCATTACTTTGAAAGTACCTAATTTTCCTTTAATTGTATGTCTTATAAAAACCTCAGCTTAACTACAAACATATGGTAAGCAATAGGAAATGTTTAGTTCCAATAATTACAATCTAATGACACCACCATCATATGGTATGGTCTGTGTTCGGCAAATTATGGCAGCAACTGGGCACAGAGCTTGTGGTCCTTGTACTCTCAGAGTTATAGACTAGCAAGGAAGATAGATATACATAAGGAATTGTTTACAAACACTGTCTGCTTGATCAGATGACTGAAAGTAGGGAAACAGAGATACACTAGAGTCCTCTCAAACGGGAGACTAGTCAGGATTTCCAAACATTTCTTAAACTGGAAAATCCACCAATGGCAAACTATAATTCTGTGTAACCTATATACTACACAGCTTTTCTGGAACAACGTATGTCTTTTAAGCATAGAAATATAAAAAAAACAACTCTTTCCAAGCTCTCCTCCCAAATTTCTCAGCATCTAACTGTTGGGAGCCAGGCCAATGCAAGGCTTTCTCTAGGCATACATGCTTGGAGAAGGAATGTAGCTTCTAAAACCAGGGACATGCTTGGCAAGGTCAGTAATGGCTGAGGGCCAGGGCCTTGGGGGAGTTGTGACTTTGAACCCTGAGAAGCCAACTCTTCCCCAGATAAAGGGAGATTGTTATCAGTCCCATGGCCACTGTGCATATTTGAGATAGCTTGTGTTCCTTTTGTGCTACCCTGTTGGTAATCATGCTGACTTCGTCCTATTATGTAATAATTTTCTGCTGATTCTGTCACATTTTTCCATGGTAATAGTATATAAAATGCTTTCATATCTTCGTAAATATTTCATAAATATTTGTAACCCTCTGGTCCTCCTTTCCGGAACCTACTGGTCCAGGTTGTCTAACAGGTGTCATGTACACTGAATTGACAGCAATGATGGTGAACAAATCATCCAGTGAGTTTCTGAGCTTCTAGAAGAAACATGTCAGGAACTGATCACAGTACAGTGTGAGAAAGGCTAGAACTACAGATACAATGGAAAGGAGAGTCAGTCAGCTCTTTACCATATAAAGGAATACATGGGATACTCAGAGTGCAGGGTACAGAGAAAAGATTCATCTTGGCTCATAGATTTAGACGTTAGTCTGGTCAGCTGGCTATATTCCTTGGGCCTGCTGCAAGCCAGGCCATCATGATAGGAGTGCATGACAGAGCAAAGCCTTCTCACCTGAAGGGCAAAAAGGAAAATAGATCAGCAAGAGTCTCACTTACCATTGCCTTTAAGGACAAAGCCCAGTGACCTGAAGACCTCCCACTAGAGTAAACTCTTTAAAGGTTCTACCATCTCTCAAACATGCTTCCTGGGGGAATCAAGCCTTTAGCTCACTGGCCTAATGGTGGAAAGGGACATTTAAAATCAAAAATATATGACATGTTCCTAGTCATGAAGTACAGTTTGAAGGACTTCAAAGACAACCTGATTTCTAAGCTGGATCTTAGAGGATGATTAACTGATGACCAGGTAGAAAAATGGGCAACTAACCTTCTCAAGTGGAAGAACAGTGTGTATAAAGACAAAAGGTATAAAAGCCGGTTTACCCAAATCTGGAGGATGTCTGATATGTCTGAATTTCATGTTGGGAGATAAAAGCAGCTCAGTTTGGGTACTATAGAAAAAAATCAATCTTTTTTAAAAAATTAAAAGTATATTGAAGCTGTGTGCATAGTGATCAAAAATGGTGCTATAGTTTGGAACTTAAAAGTTTCCTAAAGGCCCATGTGCTTAAAGGTTTGTTTCTAAAATTAGCACTAGTGAGCAGTGATGGGAACTCTTACAAGGTGGGACCTATTGGAAGCATTCAACTCATTTCTCTCCTTCACATACCAGCTGTGATGTGAACAATTTTGTTTTGACGCTCCCAATGTGCTGCTTTGCTAAACTCCAAATGAACTGGGCCAACTGTTCATGTAAGCCTAAATAAACCTTTTCTCTTTATAAACTAATTAACTCAGGTGTTAGTTATAGCAACAAAAAGCTGACTAACACAGATGGCAAGAAAATGAATGTATAACATTGGTTATAATTTGTTTGCTTGTTTGTTTATTTATTTGAGGGGTCACTATCGCTATGGCACACATGTGGAGGTCAGAGGAAAACTTGCAGGACACTGTTGGTTCTCTCCTTCCATCACATAGGTTCACAAGATCAAACATAACAGCAAATACCTTTACTTGCTAAGCCATCTCACTAGTTCTCAAGTATGTTTAAATGTATACCTCATGATGTTCTGGTAGTGAGGACACCGTCTTGTAGGTTAATGTCCAACACTCATAAGCCACCTGAGCCTTACTTTGTAATTACAGCCATGAAGGTAAGTAGCCTGCCTTTGAAAAGGGGACCTTTGAAATTCCACTGCCCTGACTTTCTATCAACCCCCCATTGTCACTACTAGGAAATAACCCTCAGTAAATTCTAGGAAGGACTCCAGGGTCCCCTGGAACTAGCAAACAGCTACCCAACCCTAGAATTAAGAAAGCCCCACCATGGGCAAGTGCCCTCAGCAGATCAAAGTTCCCTGGTCCCTAGAGCAAGACTCCTCCTCCAGGAAGCTATTATCCAACTGTCCCGAGAGAACTTATAAGAACCTAGAGTTCTAGGGGGCTGGGTTCACTTCTCTCACGGGTGAAGGGGGACCCCCACGTGCATCGGAATAAAGTTCCTCTTGCTTTTGCAGCGATCCGGACTCTGCCTGTCATTGGGGGTCGCCTGGTAATAAGGCAGGATCCCCTTGGGGTAAGTCTAACACCTTCAATCCTCAGACTGTTGTACTAAAAGTTTTTTACACATGATCTCTTCCAACCTCCAAACCAAGCAATAATGAACAAATAAGAAAACAAAGTACAAAGCTTGTATAATATGAAGTCACAAAGAATGTCATTTGGTGGTTTTTCACTTCAGAGTCCGAAATCTGCTCCTTCTTGGACCTACTTGCTCCTTTCATGAAAGATGTTTTCATACTACTTTCCAAAGCCAATTCAGAAATTTTTAGGAGTAGAAGATTGTATGTGGAAACTTTTTAGGAAAGGAAATACTGTATTATAAACAGAAAACCAAGTATAAGAATGAATCTTTTTTTATAATGAAAAAAAAAACCAACCAAACAAACAAAACACCCTAGCTTTGAGGATATAGGTGTCTTTAGTCAGAGATCAGAAATGCTCTCTGACTCCAACTTGACACCCAAAACTTCCCAGCAACAACTGACTACACAACGTGGGTCCACATAGTGGAAACCCTAATGTTTAAGCTCTGCATTTGTTTAGCTGAATGCCACCTCCACCACTGCTGAACAATCCCTTATACCTTTGCAAAGGGTGTCAACAAAGGGCAGATATAAGTTTAGAGGCAATTCACTGCAAGACATCAAAGGAAGTACAGATGATTACACTATAAGAGAAACGAGAAAATTCACCCTTTCTTCCCTGCAAGAAAGATAGGCCACAATACGAGTCATGGCTGTGAAGAGATGCTTTGCTAGGTGTGGCTCCAGCCTCTGTTCCAGCAGCTCTGTGATCCAGAATATGTTCCTTGGTACACTATTAGGGCCACCTAGGACAAATGCCCAATATCCCGGAAGGTAGCTCCCTCCCCACAGGACAAGCCTTACATTGGCTTTCTCCTCTATCTTCCCCCTCAGCCCATCCAGTTTAGTGCAGACAGGTTTCTCCCTATATCCCTAGTATGTCCTGTGATGACTTCCATTACAGTGTATTATGGCCTGTTAATTCACCAGACATTCCCTAGACACCCAGACAGAAAAGCACACCACTGTATTTAAAAAGCAATTTGCATTAGTGGATAGAACCCTACTCGGCAGCCTCTTCCTTATCAGTGGCTGGATGCTTCTCAGCAGCTGTGGCCACGCCTTGTTCTGCTGCAGACACTCAGAGAAGAGAGGTACAGCTCACAGGGAATGGTTCTAACTGAAATGCCAGGAGTCCATCTCTTTTCCAAAGCAAAACAAAGGCAGACTTTCCCCTAAAGGATCTCTTCCTTTCTGTAACATACACAGACCCCTGGTCTTCCATTGAACTACAGTTAAAATAGCTTTTGTGAAAGACAGACACAGTGGCCGTTTTTCTTCATGTGTGTGCAAGCAGCAATGAAGTCACTGTAATGGGAACAATGTGTGTTTCTTCCCACTTCAACAGAACAGATGACACTGTATCATGAGCCTGGGTGTGGGGGGGTGGGGGGGTGGATAGGAACCAAAGTAAAGAAACCAATACTAAAGTTTCATTGCATGAAATTCTGATAAAAAGTAAAATAATAATAATAAAGAATTTCAAAGTCTTTTTCCCATCATCAAAAAAAAAAAAACCACACACACAAAAACCACACATTCAATCCGTGAGATCATTTTCCTGAAATAGAAAACTACATATGTTTCTCAAATTTCACATCAAGCCACTGCAGAGGCAAGAATGCAGGGCTAAACTGGCCAAATAAGAAAGGAAAAGAGGGAAAGGGAGAAGGGAGAAGTGGCAAAGACCAGAAAAGAAACCTATTCTTCCACATGGCCATGGTTCCTCAGCACAATCCAGGTTTATAAGACTCAGCTTCACAGAGCTCATAGTGAGAGTTGCTTATCCTGCAGCTTTTCTTTTGTCAAATTAAGAGACACTGCCCTGGATTAGCAAGACTACTTAAATTCAAAAATGACTTCATGGTTGGCTCAGAGTTCTAAGTCTCCAGGGCTAGCAGCCAGGAACACGTCTAGTTCAGAGCCTTGCTCCCCTCCCTACTCTAACCAACCTGACTTTCAGAGAGACTGAAGAGCAAAATCCCAAGCCTGGGGGTTGTCACTGTTAAGTAAAAGTTGAACCACTTCTTTGAAACTATCTCCAGCTCAATTTATAGAAAATATAAGTCTCCTAAGAAGCAAGGATGGGTTGGGGAGGAGGTAAAGGGTAGAAACAGGTAAAAGTGGCATTTGGGACACAGGAAGTTTTAAATGACAGGCTACCTTGCTAGATAAGAACCAGAAAGGTTTAAAACTAGAAGGATGGATGGGCTGAAGACTACTTAGAAAGCCTGGGGAGGGGGCTTGACTTCTAAAAGAAATTCGACCTGGGTCATAATCAAAAGCTGAGAATTTTCATTAATGAATGCAGTGTTTGGCACATTTTAACAACAGAAGTGGAAAAGGGTTGTTAGCTTTTTTTTTTTTTTTTGGTTTTTTGGTTTGTTTGTTTCTTCGTTTTTGTATTAACAGAACTGAAAGCAATCTTCTAAATGACTTTAGAACAAAGGGTTCCCTGACAGCAGTTTCTTAACAACATTTAAATATTTTCTTCAAAGACCCTTGGGAGAGAAGGAAAATGAAGATAGCAAAGAGAAGGTATATTAATGTAAAAGAAAGAAGTAAAGAAACCAAGCAGAAAAGGAAGAGAAGGAAGGTTGAAAGAAAAGGAAGAGAAGGAAGGTTCAGAACCTCCATGTGAACTTGGATCCTAGAAGCCTAATTCTAAGGTCAGAGCACTTCGAAGGGAAGGAGCCTATGAAAATATACAAAGCAGGGTTGGTCAAAGCCATAATACCAGATCGTCTCATCTGTGGTTCACAGCCGAGTCAAGACCCATGGTACCAGACTGAAGCTCCCATCCACTTCACTTCTGTATCCTGTGTTCAATCTGGAGAAAAACCACACTGTGGGAGTCTTGCTATATCATAGAATCTAGTACTATATGCTGACACCTATAATCAGACTGGATAAATCTGAAAGCTACCAGAATAAAATAAGAAGAACATAATCAGAAGGTTCAATTACCATCCCATAAATAGTCCACTGGCAGAGGGGTCTACCTTGGGAACAAACTAACTTAAGAGTCTATAAAAACATACATTCTGAGGGAGACCTGGTTTCAAGAAAAGGCACCTCTAAGCAAGTTACAGCACAAATATCTCACTGACTGTCCTACCTCACCCATTCGTTTCTAGTTCATATTTCAGTATCATGTTCACATTTCCAATATTGTCAACAGAGAATATACCATCATACCTATTTGTAAATGAGGAAGCAAGTTCTGAGATTGCTCCACTTCACCAAATTAAAAGCGCAAATGAAAATAAATTATAAAGATGATTTAAGGCCTCAGAAGAAGGTAAGTGGAGGAAAAGCTATATGGCTACTCAGTTGGAAAACCATTGCCATGCTGGCTACCAATGTTCAATCACACAGCATTTACATCTAATGTATGCAGCAGAGAACCTGGCAAAGAACCTTATGGACCCTGAGCACTGTCACACTAGAGGGTTTCAACAAAGGGTGCACCTCAGTGACGTTGGAATCACACATGGCAACCACACCCCAAGGCAAATATGAGGATGTTTATCTAACCTTTTCCATCTAGACTTGCTCTACTTCTAAACCCTGAAGAAGTCCCCTTGCCCTTCCAGCCTCCATGTATCCACAGGGACAGAGAGGTGCCAATGTCCACATAGGACAGCAATAGAACTGAGATTCTCAAGAACCAAGAACGAGGGGTGGGAGGACCCCTTAGGCATGGATGAGAAGGCATGACATACATTTTGACATTTAACCTTCACTGCCCCTCCTGCCCATTGCTGGCACAATAAAGTGTTTTCTTATTTTTTTGGACTATAAGCCTCTTAGTAGTCTGGCCAGAGGAATCTCCGTACTTACTTGCATCTTCGCATTCCCAACAGCTTTAGGTACTGGAGTATTTTTATTCAGTGCCTCACTGAAGAAGCTAAGGTAAAACCTTCAACCGAGAGGGACTTGGAGGAACATCAAAAAACTTTATTTGATTTCTGAAAGGCTCATACTTTTCTTCCACATATAACCTACTTAGTTGAGTTTGAATTTGCCCTAATATAATACTAAAATAAGTAAAAACATTTTACCTAAAGTAAAATTTGACCTAGGGTAAGGAAAAATGGAGGTGATCCTTGCCATGTACCATGATGTGAGATATTCTACCCATAGCATTGTATTTTCTACGTAAAGCAAACTGATGCTCTGTCCTTCAGTAAGAGGAAGTGGATTAACGGAGGATTAAATATGTTCCCAAGGCCACTCAGGTAAATAATATCAGTGAACAGTTTGAGCTAAAGACCATTGGCTCCACTTCATGTTTTCAAAAAGACTTTAAAATAATTTTAACGTGCATTTGTGTAGAGGTATGTCATAAGTGCAGTTACCATGAAGGCCACAAGAAGGCACAGCCTGCTTGATTAGTATCTCTTAGGTGCTCTGTTCCTAAAGATCAGGAGTAAATGGGCAAGTGGATGAGGGAATGACAGAAACTGAGCTAAGGCTGCTTCAAGCCTTACCATCGTCCCCCAAACCACATCACACTATTCTCTGAGGTTATGATTCAAATACTATAAATTAATAACTAAGATATTGGTCAATGTAATTTAATAAGAAATGATGACTTTGACATTATCTCTTTTTTTAAACATTTATTTATTTCTTCAAGTTACATCTCAATCATAGTCCCCTCCCTCCTTCTTCTCTCAGTTCTACCCTCCTACCCTCTTCCCCCTCACTCTCTGCTTTTTTTTTAAACATTTATTTATTTATTTATTTGTTTGTTTGTTTGTTTGTTTGTTTGTTTGTTTATTATGTATACAGTATTTGCTCTACACATATTTCCCCGGGCAGATCTCAATGTAGATGGCTGTGAGCCACCATGTGGTTGCTGGGAATTGAACTCAGGACCTTGGGAAGAACAGCCAGTGCTCTTAACCTCTGAACCACCTCCCCAGCCCGCTTTTTTTTTTTTTTTTAATTAAAGTGTGTCTTTTCCCCACAACAGCTCCCCCTTTTAGTCCAATAAAAAGTTCCTTTTCTTATGACAATAAATACAGTACAAAACAATAAGAATAATTAGGCCACAATTATGAAAATTATAAGGTATAACATACATTCCCAATGTCCAGTCCATATGTATTTGGCAACTGATACTAATATTCTATTATCTATCTATCTCAATGAGTTTAAAGTTCTATACCTAACTCAGTTTCCATCTTTACTTGCATTACCAATTAAAAACATCTTCTTAGACCTAAAAATCCTTTTAATTCCTAAACAACTTAAAATTTAACCGTGAGACTATAACTATCAACCACATCAGAGACCTGAGAAGGATAAATATATCTGAATATACAGGAAGTGCAGAGCAACCAGCTTCCAAAACTAAGAAATGACAGACACCTGACTGCCTGGACAATCTTCAAGTTCTCTCAATACATTAGAGCAAGCCCCAGTACAAGAGGAAGTTCTTGCACCTCACCTGACTGATGAACTGAGGGAGTATGATATGTAGGAGCCCACCTCATCTGAGGAGAAGGAGAGGATTGAGAAGAGGAATATGGACGGAGGGAAGTAGGGAGGGAGAGTGGAGGGACCAGGAGGGGAGGAGGGAGGAAACTATGTTTGAGAGGTAACTTGAAAAAACAAATTAATTTTTTTAAAAGGGTAACTAAGCATAAAAAATATAATAAAAATAAAATACAAAAATTTCAAATGATAATTTACAAAGACATACTTGCCTTACTGGCATGAAAGGAAAAATGATCTTAATTTCAGGTTAGAATGTTAGACTGCAGGTTGCCACATAGCTCACACACTCTTATATATCAGCTTATGTTTTCTTCCTATATATAAAGGATATATATAGGATAGTTTTGTTGTTTAGTATTAAAAAGGCAGTTAAGAGGTTTAAAATGTTGTAAGTAAATTAAGGGTTAACACAGTTCAAACTGGTTTTCTAAACCTCTAAGAGTTTACGTAATTTGGAGGTAAGGTAAAATATTTGAGAAGGGTAGTGTTAGCCCATGCCTTTAACTCTAGCAGAGACAGGAGGATCACTGTAGAGTTTGTTGTCTTTTAAATTCTAGAGTTATAATGAACAGGGTGGTGATGGTGCACACCTTTAATCACATCACTTGAGAGGCATACACCCTTAGTCCCAGCACACTTGAGAGAGAAACATGCAGATCTCTGAGTTCAAGGCCAGCCTGACACAGAGCAAGCTCCAAATAGAGAAAAAACTTAGATCCAGGGGTGGTGGTGCACACCTTTAATCCCAACAATTGGGAGGCACATGCCTTTGATCCCAATACTTGGAAGGCAGAAGCAGGCATATAGGATTTGCAATCATTTAAGTTTAAAAGCTGCTGGCAAAAGGCATGCTAAAATTCAAAGGGAATTGTCCTTTGTGATCTCAAAATACATACACTTAAAGGTATGTTTAGTTCCAAAATATCAAAAGAATTTTTTAAATCTCAATTGAAAGATAATACTTTTTATATTGTTTAAAAAAAGAAAAAGTAGCATTCCAGAGATAGGATTAGGGCAGGGCTCTGTTCTTTTCTTTCCAGGAGATTAAAAGCATCCAATTAAGGAGTTCAGAGTCAACTGGACTCTGAAACTTCTGAAGAAAAGGACCAGACAAGTAGCCCAAATGATCCAGCCTCATAGACTTCCTCAGGAGGTATTTCCTCAAAAATCTACAACCAGAACAATTTCAAAATGGCTAACTAAAATGGTTCAGCCCCACAAACTGTTCCAGCCAGGACTTAAGAAATTATCTTTTTAATAGCCATTGTCTTTGTTTGTTTGCTTCTCTCTCTCTCTCTCTCTCTCTCTCTCTCTCTCTCTCTCTCTCTCTTTCTTTCTTTCGTGGTAAGGACACTCCAAGTTTATTTGGTAGAAATGTACCCAGATAAAGCAGCCTCTCTCTAACTAGTTTTGGTCATAATCCTAAGTGTTGATTGAAGACTTTATAAATACAAGTGTTACATGAATCTCCCAGGAAGATCATTTATATAATGTTAGTTCAGTTGTGAGGCACATCCTCTGTGCCTCTGAAATCTTACCATCATGGACACATGAAACCTAAGAAATCTTACTGCAAGGGAAATCTATGTTATTTTAAGTGTTAACATGTATATAGTTAAGCACTTCTTCCTATTGTTAATGTAGCCATTTTTCTAGACTTCACGTTAGCTGTAAGGTAAAAGTTAAGTTCATGTCCTCAAGCTGTGTCCCCAGGAATGTATTTCTTGGAAACTGTTGCTATGCAGATGAAGGAAAGACCTTCAGTCTGGTCAAGATAACCACATCTTGATGTCCAATGTGTTACTTATGTTCTGTTGTTATGATTTTTCTGAAAAGTCCACAACCAAGACGAAAATTGTTTTCATTCAAGCCAGGTTATGATGACCATACCATTTATTGTTCATGCAATTGAAAAATCCCCTAACTGCCAAAGAAAAATAATAAACAAACGTCAAATTAGACCTTCTCATGGTCAAACTGACCACTGCTAGTTAGTTAGTAACAACAGACAATCAAAATTGGGCATGACTAGTTGCCCAAATATCATCCAATCATATGATAGAGAATCTGTTTCTTTGTCTAAGCCCCTATATAAACCCTGTATTTTTCGAGTTTGGGGCTCTCAACTCGAACTGCTCTGTCACTGAGCCTTGAGAATTCAAGCTTTGAGCTTGAATAAACAGTCTTCATGCATTTACGTCAGAGTTGGCTCCTGGGTGGTCTTTGGGATTTCAAGAACCTGGCAGAACAGACACTACAGAGATACCCTCGACCATGAAAGAATCTCAAGCATGAATTCAGGGCTGAGAATGGTGAAATGAAAAATGGTTTAAAAAAATTAATTTCCTTAATGACTTAATGGGACCTTTAGATTAGTCCAAAGACTTTATAGATTTATTTATAGGAGAGAATCAACCTTTGTAGTTTTGTTATTTTTTAAATTTTTAATTGTTTCTATTACTCATCAGTGAAGACATAAGGGTTATAAGTCTGTAAAGCCATTAGAAACATCTTCCTTATCTTCAAAAACTAAGGGTAAAGGAAATTTCATATTTACAGGTCATTTCTCAGCATTATTAACTACATTAAAGAATAAGCAGATCGGAAAAGACTGAATCATTCTTCCTAGAACTTAAAAGGGCTATTTTATCTAGCACTGTTCTGAGAAACCATTCTTCAGTACAACTATAAAACAATGCAAATCAAAATGCATTAGCATGGAACAGATCATGAATAACTTCTTTTCCCTTCAAGGACTAGCCAAAACATCCTACCTATGATGATGAACAAAATTCAGTCAATTCTACTTTCAACCATAGAGCACTACGATTTAAAAAGACTATTCAATCACAACAATAAGCCACTTTACACAGATCATAATGGCTTTTAGGATGGAAGAAACCAGAACTATCCTCTGCTTCAGGTAGAAAGGTAGCTCCTCAAAAATATATACACAGAATTTCTACACAAACCAGCTTCAACTCCTAGATTATACTCCAAAGAACTGAAAGCAGGTGCTTGAACAGATCCTTATGAATAATTGTCACATTTTGGACAACATTGGTCTCAAAGGTTCATGAGCTGAAAGCTTGGTTCCATTTTTAGAGCTTTGAGAGGTGGCAGATCTTTAAGAGGGAGGAGCTAGTAGGAAGGCAGGTCATAGCAGCAGCACCCCCATGAACAGACTGATGTCTTTTTTGATAATGGGTTAGTTCTACTAAGAATAGAGACTGAATTAAGAGACCAAGAGAATAGGCTCTTATGGTCAGCTTCCATTCTTTCTCATTTGGGATCTTTTGAATGAATGAACTGGCACAGCGAGAGGCCATAACCAGAAGCCAAGCGAATAACTGTGAGTTAAAAGACATTGTCTTTTATTTACAGACTATTTGGTCCAAGATTAGAGCAACAGAAAACAACCAAAGGCCCCAACAATCACCGCAGCATGATTCTCAAAAGTCAACATGTGAAAACCAAGCAAGTATTCACCAGAATGCTCACCAACAGATGAAGGGATGAGTAAATGCACTGCGTGTGTGAAGTTGAAAATGATTGTCTAGTCACAAAAGAGAAGAAAATTCAAGCACATACAATAGTGAGCAGAAACCTTTAAAATGGCACTAAGCAATAAAATGCAGAAAGAAAAGGACCAATAATATACACAGAGTATATAGAACAGGCAGATACATACAGATAGAAAATAGGTTGGAGGTTAACAGGGGCTGGTGAAAGCTGCAGTACACCTATCAATGAGGACACTTTTTGTTTGGCATGATAAAAAAAAGTTCCGGAAACAGAGATGACAGTTTATACAACACTGTGAATACAATCAGTACCACTACAGCATATACCTAAGATAGTTATTTGAGATATTATATACATATTAGCATTGACTACTATTAATTACTAAAAATATACCAAAAAAATGAACTGTATACTTTAAATTACATAGTATGCCAATTACATCTCAGTAAAAATGTTTTGATTTTAATTGTCTTCTCTCAGATATGCAAATGCAATAAGAAGTCAGGAGGACAAGCACTAAGAAAAGATCCTGGGCTGTAACACATCACTCAAAGCAGATCTCAGTGTGGAAGCTTCTCCTTTTCCCTAAAGCGGAAGAGATTTTCACCCAAGCTGTATACCCTCTGTGTAGCACCAGCATACACAGACCAATTCACATTCTATCTTCTTACTTTCCTCCTAGAGGATAAAGAAAATTACCTGATCACTGAAAGACTACAGACCTCATTCTGAGACACTGTGTTAAAGACATGGTGGTAATACATGCCTAAACATCACTGAGCTCATGATATTTCCTAGGTCATAGCATGGCCAGATGGTTTCCAATGCTACTGAATGGGGACACTTGAGCAGGTCTGTATTCAGACTGCTAAGCATGGTCCTAAGTGTAAGCTACAGTTGGGATATGTAGGCTTCTACCCTGCTTAGTACCCATGTGTGCATGCATGCACATGAACATTCAGATAGTGTTCACCATGAACTTCTGAGCTGTATTATCCACCCAGTATATCAAAGTTCTATACATTAGAGGTTAGTGGGTATTTTTTCTAAGATAGCAAATGGGGTAGTTTTTCATAGCTTAGCCTATGCCCTTTGTATGATGTTGCTATCAGTCAGAACCTCAATGTCAAGGAAGAGTAAGTGCCTCTCAAAATTTTTAACAGCAGGATACCCACAAGAGGTTTAAACAGTGAAAACTAATTTTAAATGTCTTGAGTGATAAATGGTACTGCACTTACACAGGAGAAGACTGTGTTTTTAGGTGATCGGGTTATATTTAATGAGAAAATGTGAATTAAGAGGAGATCCCTGTGATGGCTAGCTTTTTCTTACTGTGACAAAATACCTGAGGTCACTTATTTGTGGGAAGAAAAGGCTTATTCTAGTTCATGGTTCCAGAAGTTACAGTATCTACCTGCTTATCCCCATGGGCTGTCGGCCTGTGATATTGCTACACATTAGGCTGGAAGCACATGGTGGGGGGAATGTGCTCATCTCATGGCTATGAGCAAGCAAAGGGAGAGAAAGCACTGCAATGTCCCTGTCAGAGGCACACCTAATTGCTTTTATCAAGCTCCACCACCTATAGGCTCTATCCATCCCCATCAACACCCAGACAGTAGACCAAGCGTTCAGCACAAAGGCCTTGGAGATATTTCAAGATTCAAATTATTAAAACCCCACATGAAGCCTAAAAATTTGACAAGATGGAAATAGGTATAATAACTGATTAGAATATTACACAGGTATTATTTTCAAATAACACTGATAGCAAAAATAAGGTATTATTAAAGGAAAAAACTGGAATAACATTATAATTAATGCTGCTACATTTGAGCTGCTGGAAATTACATAATAAAATGACTACAGATCAATAGTGCAACCACAACCATCTCCTGACAAAGGAAGCAAGGAATCATGGGAAAATTAACAATGCAATAATATCCCTTATTAAACCCCATGACAGACAAGGGGAACCAACCAAATTAGAAAATTCTTGATATTTTTAAAGGAGATTACAGGGGTTTTTTTAATTGTTATTCTTATTGTTTTGAAGTAGCATCTCATCCTATAGCACAGACTACCCTGAATCTCAAGATGTACCCCAGGCTTGCCTTGAACTTATGAGAATCCTCCTGGCTCAGCCTCCAAAAGACCTAGGTTATAGGGATGAGCCACAACACCCAGTTCCTAAAGATTATAATTTAATCTCTTTAAAGTGGCAGAAAGACTATTTACTGAGAACCTAAACAGAATTTTATATTGTTGTAGAAGTGGAAAGAAAATACAAGTGTGTAAAAACAAAATACAAGGGAAAATAAATTCAAAATTTTAGAAGTCAACCCTGTTTTCCCTTAGGGTATACAAATGTCCCAGAAGATGTAGCACATACTCTCTGAATGAAACATACAGTTTCTCTTGTACCTAAGAAGCCTAATCATCCATTTCTTTTGGCTCATGTTAATAAAAATATGTGAACTGAAAAGACAATTCTCCAACATAAAATAATTCACAATAATACACACAGCTTTTCTGTCCTCCAAAAGTTAAAGGAAAATACTTAACTCCATAAGTTTGGGCTGTATTCCATGAACCCATCCTGAAGAGTACAATACACAGAGCAGGTGGAGGTAAGCACCAACACAGTGACAAACAGTATCAACTGTGATGACAATGGTATGTTACCTCCCCAGAGCAGAATATCCATATTCATCCAGAGAAAAACATTGAACAAATTCTAAAAGGGGAAATCCCACAATATACACTAGCTATATGCTTCAAAGATGGCAAGATTATCATAACAACGAAAGTCTGAAAAACTAAGACAGCTATAGGAAGCTGAAGAGATGTACTCAAACAATATGGTATTGTGGAGCCAAGAAAGGCCATCAGGTTAAAAACTATGGAGTTACATAGCAATTTCCTCCTATATAAAGTCTTCTACCTGGGAGGGAAGTTCATGACACAGGATGTTTCAAGGTGAGGAGAAACATTCCACCCTATAGGTAATCTCCTAAACCTCAGAAAACAAACAACTCACAGGCTTCAGGAAGCCCCTGAAACTGACCAGGCTTACTAGGATCCACCCTCTCCAGGTGTATAAAAGTGGTAAGAACTGCTTGGAAGTCATAATCAGATATACTAAATACTAGCAAAACTGATTGGAAAAGGCAAAAACCAGCTGAGCTGCCTGGAAAAGATACTCTCCACCCTGTCAAGCTGCCTGCAAATAGTACAGATTTGGTGAACTGACACTCGTGTAAAGGTGGGCTTCTGTGATGCGGTTGTCTTTGAGTGATTTCTGCTCCTAAAAGTAACCCATCACTCTCATTCCTGTAATCAATTTGCAACAAACTCATTGATTCACCAAGTTCAATTTTGGTGGTAGCTGTATTGGGGGCTGTTGTTCGTTCCCGACGAAGGAGAGTGGTCATTTGTTTGCATCTCCCAAAGACAGTGTCACACAACACTATAAAAAGAAATTTGAATGAAGAATATAATTAATGATGACATGCCAACATTGGTTCCTTAACTATAACCAACATGCCTCATATTAATATATTAGTTGCAGGAAATTTGGCATCCGGCATCTGAGAACCCTTTGTACATATTCACAATGTTCCTATAAACCTAAACTATTTTCAAATACTTATTTGAAATGATAATTGAATTAATAGAACAGACTTGTAAATAATTTATGGAATAGGATGTGCCTCTAACAATGCAGGGAACTTTTCTCTTAGCTCCACTAATTTAGACAAGGTTCCAGTCCTCCAGGCAGGTTTGTGTATTCACTGCTTCAGTCAGGCTTTGCTTGCTGCCTTCTCATTCTGGCCACCAGGAAGCTTACAAACGAGTCTATTCAAATTTATAAAGAAACATACGGCTTCTATGACGATTTCAGAATCAATTCAGCCACTCTATTCGTATTTTCACTTTATTCTGGTATTTTTATGTTTTAATCACTGTTCTGTGTTTTCCTATCTCTTTGCTTTTTTGTTTGTTTACCTTTGTGCTATGCATTCATCCAGTGACTGGCAGCTATTCATCCAAGCCCTGCTTTTATTTTATTTACTAAAAGTCATCTCAAATCTCTTCAGAGGATATATACATACAAATATATGAATGCATATGGATATGTTTTGTCTGATTATGAACACTTTTATTATTCAGATTTCTGACTAACCATTTCTCACGATCTGAACAATTACTCACTCAGTGGCTAGAATGTGGCAAATTACTAACACATTCAATTTCGATTCTTAAATTGCAAAATAGTACTAACACCACCTGTTCCAACAGATGGCTGTTGAGTACCAATGGAGTTAACATTTGTCAATATGCTTACCATAGATAAAGGAAGGCCCTTAATGAAGAATAACCACTTTTATTATTGTCGTTGTTGTTGTTGTTGCTGCTGCTGTTGCAGTTGTTACTGTTATTATTGTTATTATTAAAGTATCAGGAACTCTTTTCATTAATACAGTAGAATGTATAGAGATGAATCACAAATAAATCACAGGCCCACTAGTGATTTTCTTTAGTGACTCAGATAAAAAAGTAAGCAGTTACTGCACTTTAGATGAAAATAAAATCAAATTATTTTCAGGGGTGAGAAGCAGGAAGAAGGAAGAGAGACCTTCTTACATGGTTATTGCCAAAAGCAAGTGTGTAACCTTTAGACTAGGTGAAATTCAATCCCTTGTTAGCCTGCAATAACAGAAGAGAAAAACAACCTCTAGCTTTGTTGGCACTGACTTCATCAAAGTCAACCAAAACAAGCACATGAAAGAGCCAAATGAACACCAAATCTGAACCTTTCTTTGACTTGCTGGGTGCCAAGTTCCTGCTCTGTTGCCCAGAGTTCTTTTGGCATTGCAACATTCCATTTGAGTCCTCATCTCCCTTGTTCTAGGAGATGCGACAAACAGGAGTGAAACCGAACTTTTAAGTTATTATTTAACACTTATTTATTTAC